>CABHPQ010172099.1:36387-47765 GCA_902168405.1 Peromyscus aztecus | reverse complement strand
TTTCAGATTTATTTATTACATATACAGTGTTCTGTCTGCTGGCCAGAAGAGAGCACCAGATATCATTACAGATGGCTGTGAGCCACCATGTGGTTGCTGGGAATTGAACTCAGGACCTCAGGAAGAGCAGCCAGTACTCTTAACCACTGAGCCATCTCTCTAGCCCCTAATTTCTTTCTTTATTTCTTCCTTGACCCAGTGGTGATTCAGCTGAGCATTGTTCAGTTTCCATGAGTTTGTAGCCTTTCTGCAATTTGTGTTGTTGTTGAATTCTAACTTTAAACCATGGTGATCTGATAAAATACAGGGTGTTAATTCCAATTTTTTTCGTATCTGTTGAGATTTGCTTTGTGACCCAGTATGTTGTCAATTTTAGAGAAGATTCCATGGGTTGCTGAGAAGGTATGTTCTTTTATGTTTGGGTGGAATGTTCTGTAGATGTCTATTAAGTTCATTTGAGTCATAATATCTGTTAGTTCTCTTATTTTTCTGTTGAGTTTCTGTCTGGCAGACTTATCCATTGGTGAGAGTGGTGTGTTGAAGTCTCCCACTATTGGTGTGTGGGATTTAATGTGTGATTTAAGCATTAGTAATGTTTCTTTTACATATGTGGGTGCCCTTGTATTTGGGGCATAAATGTTCAGAATTGAGACTTCATCTTGATGGATTTTTCCTATGATGAATATGTAATGTCCTTCTTGATCTCTTTTGATTAATTTTAGTTTGAATTCTATTTTGTTAGATATTAAGATAGCTACACCAACTTGTTTCTTAAGTCTATTTGATTGAAAAATCTTTCCCCAACATTTACTCTGAGGTAGTGTCTGTCTTTGAAGTTGGTGTGTTTCTTGTATGCAACAGAAGGATGGATCCTATTTTTTAATCCATTCTGTTAGCCTGTGTCTTTTTATAGGTAAATTGAGTCCATTGCTATTCAGGGATATTAATGACCAGTGATTGTTAATTCCTGTTATTTTTTGGTGATTGTGTGTGTTTCCCTTCTTTGGGGTTTGTTGGTGTGGGATTATCTATTGCCTGTGTTTTTGTGGGTGTTATGACTTTGTTGGCTTTAATGTTTTCTTTGACTGACATCTATTTCCTCTGTGTATCTTCAGTGCCAGAGATTCTGTCTTCCATCTCTTGCATTCTATTGGTTATATCATTCCTGTTCGTTCACTCAGATTTTCCATTTTTACCATTCTCTCAGTTTGTGTCTTCTTTATTGCCTCTATTTCAACTTTATTTTTTTGGTTTTTCGAGACAGTGTTTCTCAGTGTAGCTTTGATGCCTGTCCTGGATCTCACTCTGTAGCCCAGGCTGGCCACAAACTCACAGAGATCCACCTGGCTCTGCCTCCCAAGTGCTGAGATTAAAGGCATGTGCCACCGCTGCCCGGCCTCTATTTCAGTTTTCAAGCCTTGAACTGTTTCCTACACCTGTTTAATTGCTTTTTTATAGTTTTCTTGGCTTTCTTTAAGTGATTTATTGATTTCTTTCAATTTTTTGATTGTCTTTTCCTCAATTTCTTTAAGAGAATTTTGCATTTCCTCTTCAAAGGCCTCTATCATCTTCATAAAGTTATTTTTAAGGTCATTTTCTTCTGTTTCTTCTACGTTGGGATGTTCGGGTCTTGCTAGGTTCTGGTGGTGCCATGTTGCTCTTTATGTCATTGAATGTATTCTTGCACTGGCATCTACTCATCTCTTCCTCCAATCAGTGTAAGTGGTGTCTGTGTCTCAGGAAGTCGCTCAGGTCTCAGAGGATGGGTGGCTGAGGTTTGTACATTACAGGGTCCAATGGGGGTGGTGGGCAGGCCTGCCCACAGGAGTCTTGCCTGCTGGCCTGCAACTGGGGCTGCCCAGCCCTTTGTCCTTTAAGTTGCCCTTGTCAGGTAGTCTACCACAGCAACAGAAAGGCAGTGACACACTCTGCGTAGACACAGATTCAAAAGGACAGGGCTTATTGTATTTGTTTTCTGAAATTTCAGAAACTCAATGGGGAATTTTTTTTTAAATGGCAGAATTTTGTTTGTCTTGTTTTTGATTATAATTTAAAACACATAACATAAAATTTACCATCTTAATCATTCTTTAGTACAGTTCAGTAGTGTAGTGTTAAGCATATTTAAGAATGCCCGAGTTTGGGGGGATTATCGAGAGCTCAGCAGTTAAGAGCACAGACTCTTCTTGCAGAAGACCAGAACTGGATTCCCAGTGCTCATAATGGCCTGGAACTCCTGATCTGGTTCTTCTGGCCTTCAGAGGCACACACACACACACACACACACACAATTTAAAAAAATAAAATAGGAAAAAAATGACTGAGTTTTGTTTCTGCCATCTTCTCCTTAAATGTACTTCAGGCAATAAAGGCATGCAACAAAAACACCCTTTCCATCTTTGATGAAGCTAGTGGGAATTACTAACCCAGAAATAGCACGGATAAAGACCGGAACTAGGCCGTGGAATGGTAACCACTGTGAGAGTGATAGAAGAGCATCCCTGATGGTCCAGGAAGGAACGATACTGAGGGACATCCAGTTCATCTAGAATGCTAGAAAGACTCAGGAGTTGGCAGAACCAGATGTTGAGAAGATGGAGGGAAAGTAGGGTACCCGAACAGCAGGACTGGCTTTGAAATGGGGCATCTTGACACCATGAAGTAGTTATTTCTGTCCCCATAGGCAATATGGGCCTGATCTCTCAGAACCTTTGTTTCTTTGAGACAGTATCTTTCAGTGTATTCAGGCTGGCCTTGAAATTGTGGTAATACTCCTACTTCAGCTTCCTGGCTGCTGGAATATGACACCATGCTTGACTAATCTCTAGGAACTTAGAACACAGTTTATAGATTTAATGACTACAGACATTCCTAGCAAATGGAAAGTTACAAGGCTAGAACTGAACGTTAGAGTTAACTAAAATGCTGTGTCCTGAATAATAATGTCCCCATACTCACAGACCAGCTGCAAAAGTATCACATCTGTGTTAGACTTTTCATGGCATTGTGAAACACTTGATTACATTAACTGAGGTTGGAAGGTGGTACCATTACTAGGCAGAGGATCTTGGACTATATAGAAGCAGAAGAAGTGAGCTAAATACTAACATGCATGCATTAATTCATTGCTCTATGCTCTTGACTGTAGATGTAATGTAATTAGTTACTGATTTTCCCATTATGATGGAGTGTAACCTGGAACTGTGAGCCAAATAAACCTTTTTGCCTTAAGTTTTGTGGTCAGAGTATTTCATCACAGCAACAAGAAAAGAAACCAAGGCAGTAGGTTTAGGGGAGAACCCAATATTCACTTTTCTGACAGGTTTCCATGTGATGCTACTGAATAATGATGCCCCTGATATTCACCGATCAGCTCCAGGAGTTTCACATCTGTCTTAGACTTTTCATTGCAGTGTGAAATACTCAAGAGAACAGCATGAAAGTAGGAAATACTTATTTTGGGTCATAGTTTTGTAGTTTTCAGTTGACTCTATTGCTTTGGGTGTGGTGAGGTAGCACATCATGGTGGTACCGTGTACAGTGGGGCAGAATTGCTCACTTCGTGGTACCAGGTCACATAGAAGTAGAAAGGAGCCCAGAACAAGACACAGTCCCAAGGACATGCTCTCCAGTGATGTAATTCCTCCAAGCAGGCCCCACCTCCAAAAGAGCCTTCATGATCCAGCTACTTCTCAATGATTGGATACAATGTGCTGGCATCAACACATGAGCCTTTTTGGTGAGAAGGGTCTGTGTGAAGGTTTACATCTAAGCTCATTGACACCATATCTAGGCTCCCCTGGGCACCCACAGGCAATGGATTAGAGTACATTTTTATGAAGAAACTGAACTCCCGAAGATGAAGGATCTGAAGTGATGGCCCTCGGGGCTGCTTCATGAAAGAGCTTGCTGGATGCCAAGTTGCTCAACAATGACCTGTGCCGGTTGTCACACCATCTCCGTGTTTGAAAAACTTCCAATCAGCTTTTACTTGTCTCCCTTTGAAATAAAGATTATCAGTCACTCGAGGCAAATCCACAACCTGAGTGAGAGAAGCCATGTACAACATCTTGTGGATCAGTGCTTGTCTGCAGCTGCTGCCTCTGCCTTTTCTGGGTCTGTTTGTGGACTGACTTGCACAGTGAAATCTTCACCTGCAACTCCTGCACTCCTTGGGAATGGGAGTCTGTGTTTGTGTCTCTGTGACAGGGAGGGGCTTAGTTCTGGAGTAAAGTATGATTCTCTGAGAGCACCTAAGAAGTGAGGGAACACTTATTAATTATAATTCTATATAATTAATTATAATGGGTCTCTATGCACCCTTTCTATGTCCGTTCCTTAAGTGCATTTCATCCTCCCGTGCCTTTGGTCCTCTGCACATGTAGACCCTTTTATGCAGCCAGATTTTCTCTTTTAGGTGGAGTTGATTTCTGTTCTTCCTGCTAGCCACATGGGAAACATCTGCTTTCCCTGAAAGTCTTTCTTGTTACTCAGTCTCCAATTTGCAGTAGAGGATTCCTTAGTCCCGTACCCCCCCCCCCCGCCCCCAAGCTATCTATGGTCTTTCTTAAAGACTTCATCTTCTGCATCCAGATGAAAAAGCGCATCCTCCCCGCCCCCCCAACAGTCTGGCTGCAGAGCTCAGCACCCACCTCCCAGCCGCACCTGGGCTCTCTGTCTCAGGATGAAATTCTTGTTAATTGGGCTGAGAGCTGGACAGGAGCAAGTCAGTTCATTCCTTTGAATTACACTTCAGAGTTCGGCACAGTGACAGAAGAAAAAGGATGGGAAAAGGCTTGAGTGAAGGAGCAGTGGGCATAGGAGATGAATTTCCTGAAACAGGGATGACTCTGAGGCCAAGGAAGCATCTAAGCTTCCTGCAAGAAGACTCAGTTATATATAGACTATGCCTAGCATGTTTCCAGATCAGGAGTGGCCTTTCAGACAAGCCTTACACTTTGATTTCCAGTATGGTCTGGAAATCTGCAGAGCACTTGTCTTCCATTCGGTTTTCCCAAAAGAAGAACTTGAAATGAGAACCAGGTAGAGGTGGTTTTGTGAGGTGACCCCTAAATGTGAAGCATGTGTGAGCAAATAGTGAGGATAATAGAGAGAAGGGAGAAACCACAAAGGTACCTACCATTCCACGCATATCATAAAGCAAGTAGCAGCAAATAGGATGCACAGCAAATAGGATGCACAAGTCCTCGTGGGACCTCTGGGAAGCAAGAGGAACACTGAGGCTTCATATGCTGTGCCCTCCCCTGTTATGCTGTCTCCAGGAGTGGTAAGGCTTGTGCATTTCTGGACTGTCTCTATGCTGTTTTAATTTTGGCACAGTGGCTGCACCTTAATCTACTGCTATTTCAGCCAGCAATTGTGACTTTGCAGTTACTGGCCTTTTTCTCTGGCAGTGACTCCGCCATTCAGGCTGCAGTCTGGCAAGAATTCTGTTCCTGAAGGCACTGTTGAAGGCCAGCAACTGGCCCTGTTGCTGCAGCTAAAGGTAGCTTTAACTAAATCTCTATCTTTCTGTTTATAAAGACTTGAGATTCAAAGGCTGGGTGAAAACCTGCTAACTCAGAGAGGTAGAGTAGCAACTAGCTAACCTTCTCTCTTTGCTGGCATTTCCCCAAAACAGCATTCTTATGCTCCGCCAAAACAAACAAACAAAATCTGTGCCACTCAAAAATCCCTTCCTACTACTTCTGGTACATCTCTCTCTCTATGTCTTCCAGGTGCCCTCTGATGCTCTATGATCACTTTCTGTCAACTAGTTGCTAACCCAGCCTCCTGACCCAAGGTTAATTTTATTTAATTAATACAAATACAAACTCCCAGGGGCTGGAGAGTTGGCTCAGTGGTTAAGGGCACTGGCTGCTCTTCCAAAGGTCCTGAGTTCAATTCCCAGCAACCACATGGTGGCTCACAGCCATCTGTAATGAGATCTGGCACCCTCTTCTGGCCAGCAGGCGTACATGCAGACAGAACACTGTATACATAAATATATAAATTAAAAAACAAAACAAAACAAAAAAACAAAAACAAAACCCAAAAAACAAATACAAACTCAGGATTCACAGTGTGATCAAATATCCCCCAACATCTCTATGCCTGAGCTCATCAGGCTCCTGAAGTTTCTAGAAAGCTCCAAGGTAGGAAAACAGAGGTGGAGCAGATATAGAACGTGACCACTGTGAAGAGAAATGTCCCCCATATCAGTTTCTCCCCTAACCTGCTTCTTTGGTTTTCTTGGCAGGCCTATGTACCACCTAGTATTTTTCAGCTCATTTACATTCATTTATGTTACATCAGTCAGGGCTGGTATCATTGGCTTGAAGTCTCAATATGGAGAGAAACCGAAGTAGCTGAATAAATCATAAATCCTGGACCCCCTGTCTCCTGTGCTAGTCATGCAGTTAGTCCTAGCTGATTCTTCCTCTAAGCATCTGAAGCTGCTGCCTGGGTTCAGATTACCACCACCCCTCCCCCTGGACACCTGCTCTGTTTCCTGGTTTGCCTGCCCCTGTAAACTACTCCTTTCTCTGACCAGTTCTCAAAAATCCAAACCTGGCTGGGTGGTAGTGGCGGCGGCAGCGCACGCCTTTAATCCCAGCACTCGGGGAGGCAGAGGCAGGCGGATCTCTGTGAGTTCGAGGCCAGCCTGGTCTCCAAAGCGAGTTCCAGGAAAGGTGCAAAGCTACACAGAGAAACCCTGTCTTGAAAAAAAAAAAAAAAAAAAAACAAAACAAACAAAACAAGCAAAAAAATCCAAACCTGAAACCTGTGAGTGGAGCACCGTTGGTAGAGTGCTTGCCTGACAAGTACAAAGCCCCAGCATCGCATAAACCTGGTATGACAATGCACTCCTGTAATTCCAGCACTCAGGAGACCAAGGTAGGAACTGCAGAAGTTAGAAGTCTTCATGGGGTGCATAACCAGCTCAAGACTATCCTGGGACACAAAAGAACTGTCCCAAAAGAAAAAAAAATTAAAAATGGTTCTTATAGGCATGAAGATTCTTTCACTAGCTCCTGCCTCATGCCTTAGGAAGGCAGGTCAAGCCATGGTCGATGCTCAGACACCTGAGGTCCTGTGCAGGTCAGCTTCTATACAGCGGTTCATTCCAAGGTGTATAGTCCACCCTGGTAACAGAGGCACTTCATAGGGTTGTTGTTTAGATTAAATTATATGTACTTAGTGCCTCGTTTGCAACAAATGCTCGCTTCTTTTCCTTAGCATTTTAATGTCATTTGTTTTTAGAGCACTTCCAGGTTCATAGCAAACTGGCAACATTCTAAACTGGAGTGATATTTTTGTTGTGACCCATATAGCTACACTGGTGCAGCATTATCATTTAGAACTCATAATTCACTTCAGTATTGGTCTTGGTGTTGTACATTCTGTGGGTTTTGACGAAGTGACATACGTCTGCCACTACAGGGTCTTACAGGGTAGCTTCACCACTCTAAGTGTCCTCTGTCTTCTTCCTGGTCATTGCTCCTTCCCCTATGCCTGTCAGCTACTGACACTGTAACTGCCTCCATATGACGCCTCCCAGAATGTCATGCAGTTGGAATCACACAGTCCGTACCCACTCCCTAGACTGGCTTCTTTCATTTAGTGACATACGCTTAAATTTTCTTCGTGTATTTTTATAGCTCGATAGTTCAGTTCTTGGTTCTGAATAATAGCCCATTGTTTGAATGTACTACAGTTTAGCTACCCACTCACCTATCAATAGCTATCTTGGTTATGTTCAAATTTCCCAGTTATAATTAAAGTGTCTATAAACATCCATGTGCACGGTTGTGGGTGGACATAAGGAGCGTAATTGCTGCATCATTTTGTAAGAGTATGTTTCACAAGACACTGGTAAAGTGTCTTCCAATGTGACTGGACGATTTTGTAGTTCAAAGAACAATGAGTGAGAGCTTCTGCTGCTCAACACAGCGTGATATTGTGTCAACGTTTGGTATTTTTACCACTTGAGATAACATAGCCGTATCTATTTTCCACTTGTAATTCCCGTTGGTATAGGATGTGGAACATCTTTTCGTGATGATATCTTTTTTTTTTTTTTAAAGATTTATTTATTTATTATGTATACAGTGTTCTGTCTGCATATACACCTGCAGACCAGAAGAGGGCACCAGATCTCATTACGGATGGTTGTGAGCCACCATGTGGTTGCTGGGAATTGAACTCAGGACCTCTGGAAGAACAGCCAGTGCTCTTAACCGCTGAGCCATCTCTCCAGCCCCCTCTGATATCTTTTTTTGAGACATGGTCTCACTATATAATCCTGGGTGGCCTGAAGCTTGCTATGTAGATCAGGCTGGCCCCAAATTCAAAAAGCTCCTCCACTTGACTTGACTTTCCCTGTGCTGAGACTAAAGGCATGTGACACTGTGTCTGGCTTCAGAGCATTCTTTGGAGAGCAGGGAATTTTTTTCAGTACATTTTTTTTTAACTTAATGAGGCCCAGCTTATCAATTCTTTCTCCTATAAATCATGCCTTTGGTGTTGTATCTAAAAAGTCTTCACCATACCCAGCATCATTTGGGTTTTTAAAAGGCTATTTATCTTTTATTAGTTCATTGAACATTCTGTATGATGTGATTTGATTATATTCAGTCTCTTCCTTAGTTCCTCCCAGATCCACCCCTCTTCCCTTTGTGTACCCAGCTTTGTGTCTTGTTTTTCACTCATCATGTTCAATTTGTGATGCCCATACATTCTTGGGTGTTGGCCTTCTCCTGAAGTATGATCAACTTACTTGGGGTGACACTCTTAAAGAACACTGCCTCTCCCTCTCCCAGCAGCTACCAGTTGCCAATAGCCCCTCAGCTGGTCTGGGACTACATCTCCACCTCTCCTCTCCATGCTGAGATTTGATCTGGCTTGAGCTTGCACTGGTCTTGTTCACGCTGTCACAACCACTGTGAGTTCCTATGTGCAGTTACCTTGCAATGTCTAGAGGACTCTGTTTCCTTGTGTTCATCCACCACCTCTGGCTCTTATAGTCTTTCCATTTCCTCTTCCCCAGTGATCCCTGAGTCTAAGGAAGAAAGGGTGTAATAGGGAGGTTCCATTTAGGGCTGAGTATTATTCTCCACACCTTGGCCAGTTGCATTAACACATTCGTGTTAATCACAACTCCTTAACTCTGTGTTTCAAATAGAAGCTCCTCTAATAAAGGTTGGGAAATGCATATCAATGCCACTAGGAGTCAGTTAAATATGATGTCCATTTAGCAGAATAATGGTAGTAAGTTTTCTCCTAGGGCTCATGACCTGTCTAGCCATAGGTTATTGGCTCACCAATGGTGCCAGGTGTGGGTTTCTTCTTGCGGAATGGGACCTAAATCCAAACAGAAAATGGTTTGTCACTCCTATGATGTCCATGCCACTGTTGCACCAGTGGACATGTCTTGTCAGGCTGGTCACTATTATAGCTCACAAGGTTCACATCTTGGTGAGACTGATGAGTAGTTTTCTCCTCAGGTAGCATGCATAGCACCTGCCAGCATTATGGAAGCCAGCATTAGGGATAAAGACTCCAACTCAGTACCAGCATGGTATCTGCACACTCTGTGACTCAAGTGTGTGGTGTCTAGAAATAGGATCTTACTATCAAGTTCTGGAGGGTAATGATTAGCATCGACAGTAGTCTGTAATGTTTGAGGGTCCATGGGACCTCACTGGCCAACAAGTCCTTTTCAGAATTTTATAGCTTTGTGTTTCACATTCAGGCAGAGGCTCCACTTGGAGTTAATTGCTATGAAGGGTGTAAGCTCTGTGTCTAAGTTCACTTTTTGTTTTGGCAGGTTCAGGTGCTTCAGTATCACTTGTTGAAAACCACTTTTTTCTTAAGATTTATTTATTTTTACTTTATGTATGTGAGTGTTTTGTCTGCATGTATGTGTTTACACTATGTGTGTGCCTGGTGCCCACAGAGGTCAGAAAACAACACCAGATCCCTTGGAACTGGAATTGCAGATGTTTGTAAGCCATCTTGTAGGTGCTGGGAACAGAACCCCGGTCCTCTGCAAGAGCAGCCAGTGCTCTTAACCACTGAGACACCTTTCCAGCCCTGAGAAATCTTTTTGTCCCCTCTCTCTATTTCACTGTCTTTACTCTTTTGTCAAAGATCAGCCAACTATATTAATGTGGGTCTACTTCCTTGCTGTTGATCCTATCTATTGATTTATTTGTATATATTTAAATCCCAGCCAAAATATCTCAATTACTTTCATTTCATAATAATTTTTGAAATCAAGTAAGTTTAGTTATCAACAGATGTCTCCATATCCTGACTGCCTGGTCCCAAATAACTGACTCAGAGGCTGAATATGAATTATAAATGCTTGGCCAATAGCTCAGGCTTATTATTAACTAGCTCTTAACATTTCAAGTTAACCCATATTTCTATTTATTCTTTGCCATATGGCAGTACCTTCATTAGCATGGCATGTTCGTTTCCTGCTCCCTCTGCATCTGGCTGGTGACTCCTGACTCTGCCCTTCTCCTTCCCATCATTCTTAGTTTGGTCACCCTGCCTATACTTCCTGCCTGGCTACTGGCCAATCAACATTTTATTAAATCAATTCAAGTGACAAATCTTTACAGTGCACAAGGGGATTATTCCACAGCAGTTAGTTTTCTAGCTTTTCTCCTTCAGTACAGTGCTGCTTTGTCTGAGTCTTTTGCCTCTTAGTTTGTTGACATCCATGAAACTCGTTGCTTTCATTTTAATTTTTTTTGCATTTAATCTGCACATTAAGTTGAAAAGGATCACATCTTGCCCATCTTGAGCCTTTCTGACCATGACCATGGACTGACTCTCCACTGACTTAGTTCCCCAGTTTCTTTCATCATGATATTTGCACATTCTGTGATTCAAGTGTGTGGTGCTGGGAACAGAACCTGGGTCCTCTGCAAGCTTTCTGTAGTTTTCCTCAGATGTATCTTAGACATACCTTATTGGTTTACTAATTATTATATTTTAAAGTTAATATAAATAGTCCTGCAGTTTAGAATTTCAGATTCTACCCATTCATTGCTGATACACAGGGAAGCAACCAGCAGGTCTTATTATAGAGAAAAGAATGCTTGAATGTATTTCAAAATGGTTCTTTTCTCCATCCCCATGCAGGAATAATGAGGGGATTTTTTTTTCTCTTCAGTATTCATGACAAGAACCTGGAGAGAAACTCATAAAAATTCCTTTTCCCCATAATCGGGCACCTGGAAATTTATTTTTATTTATTTATTTATTTATTTATTTATTTATTTATTTATTTATTTATTTATTTATTTTTGAGTAAACTCAAAACTTATTATAAGCCACAGTCATCCTAGGGTCCCCCCTGCTAT
>CABHPQ010172099.1:12452-36287 GCA_902168405.1 Peromyscus aztecus | reverse complement strand
AGTACTCCATTGTGTATATGTACCACATTTTCTTAATCCATTCTTCAGTTGACAGGCATCTAGGTTGTTGGAATTTTTTTTAACTCTTATTTATCTAGAATGAGCCTGCAGCGAGTGGCTTGTCAGTCACAGCACAGGCTTTCCCACCCCGGCACTTGAGTCTTTCTTTTTTTCCTCTTTTCTTTATTTTTCTTTTTTGAGACAGGGTTTTCTGTGTAATCTTAGCTGTTCTGGAACTCATGCTCTAGACCAGGCTTTAAACTGACAGATATCTGCCTGCCTCTGCCTCTGAGTGCTGGGATTAAAGGCACACAGACACAGACACAGACACAGACATACACACACACACACACACACACACACACACACACACACACACACTGTTTTGTATTCAGAGATTTTGTTTTAGGAATCATGGTCCACTGTATCTACATTGAGTTTCTCAAGCTTTGGGACAGCAGTCTGTTACGATCTCACTTCTCGGCTAGGAAGAGCGGTTGACATCTGAGTTTGCTCAGTTTATCTGGGGTTGACACCTGAGTTTACTCAGTTTATCTGCAGTTGACATCTGAGTTGACATCTGAGTTTGCTCAGTTTATCCAGGGTTCACACCTGAGTTGCTCAGTTTATCCAGGGTTGACACCTGAGTTTGCTCAGTTTATCCAGGGTTGACACCTGAGTTTGCTCAGTTTATCTGAGGTTGACATCTGAGTTTGCTCAGTTTATCTGAGGTTAACATCTGAGTTTGCTCAGTTTATCTACGGTTGACATCCGAATTTGCTTAGTTTATCCGAGGTTGATAACTGGGTTTGTTCAGTTTATCCAGGGTTGACACCTGAGTTTGCTCAGTTTATCACTGGTGATTAGGATTGAGCGATTAGCTGTAGTTTCTTACATTCAGGACTGGATGCCAGAAGTCAGTGAGTTTTAATTTTTTTCATTTCTAAAAGTATTTAAGATAAATATGAAGCACATTTTTGCCATTTAACTGTTTGTAGTGTCCAATTTAGAGATGTCACTTACTGCTGTCCAGTGATTGCCATCGTCCACCTGCAGAAGTTTTCCATCATCCCAACTGGGAATTAAACACTACATACAAATTCCCCAGTAAGTGCCAGTTTTATAGTATTATTGATTACTGATCATTACTATGTAGGAAACAACTACAAATATTTTTATTGCTAAATATTTTTATTTATTTGTTTGTTTTTTGAGACATGGTCTCAGTATGTAGCCCTGACTGACCTAGAACTCACAGAGACCCACCTGCCTCTGCCTCTCAAGTGCTGGGATGAAAGGTTTGCACCACAATGCCTAAACTTTTAACATTAAAATTATATATATATAATTATATATATATATAATTTTCTGGGTGTGAGTATTTTGCCTGGATGTATGTATGTGCACCACATGTGTGCCTGGTGTCCTCATAGGCCAGATTAGATGTCAGATCACCTGAAGCTTGAGTTATAGATAGTTGTGAGCCATCATGTGGATACTGGAACTGAACTGAGGTCATCTGTAAGAGCAGCCAGTGCTCTTAACTACTGAGCCATTTCTCTAGGCCCTGACATGTTTCTATTTTAAGTATGTGTATGTGGGTATGTGGGTATGTGCACACAAGTACAGGTGCTCACAGAAGCCAGAAGAGGACGTCTGATGCCCTGGCGCTGGAGTTACAGGTGATTGTAGCCATCTGATGTGACTGCTGGGAACTGAACTTGGGTCCTCTGCAAGAGCGGTAAGCCCTGAGCCAACTCTCCAGGCCTGTTCCTGCCATTTTTCTAATTAGACATTGGGCACTACTCTCAAAGCATAGGTTTGGACCAGAGAGAGGATCATGACTACTTTTGAGAAGACAGAATTGATAATGTCAAGGTATGTTCTACAGAGATAAAGATCATTAATGGAAAGACTATGGATGGAGCCCAGCAATGCCTCTTCCAGCCAGAGCAAGCAAATTACCCTGAAAGTTGGTCCTAAATGGAAGCATCTATCAAGGTAAATGTTCTGGGTCCGCACTGACTTCATCTCACTGGTTTTGCTTTATTGTCTCATATGCTCAGCAATGGAACCTTGAAACTGCCAGAGAGATGAGTAAGAAGATTCCTTCTACTAATCTTATTTCCAAATGTAATTGGTGCCTGAATTATGAAGCTCTTGGCCTCTAAAGACTGTATGAACAGAGCCATCCATCCTCGTAAGTGGGCCAAGGTGTCACCGTGATGCATGCTCATGTCCCGGCAACGGAAAAGTTAGTGAAATTGGTACAATCTTTCTGGAAAGCAATTTGGCAATATGTCTCCAACATTTAAATTTGTAGATCCTACATTCCACTGGTTTTATTTCAAGGACTTAATTTATCTGAAAGAAACAATTGAACTAATGGGTAAAAGTGTTTGTGTAAGGGTATTCAATACAGCTTTATTGATAATTATGAAAAATTGGAAACATTCTACATGTCAAAAAATAGGGGACAGGACACATCAGTTATGGTCTGTCCACCCAACGGTGTGTTTGCTGTGCAGCTGTTGGTAAAGATAAGGTAGAACTAGGAAATGAAAGACATTTATAGTGTTCAAGCATATCTGTAGGGCCACTTTTAATTTTTTTAATTTATGATACCTAAACTCCCCCTTCCGTGTGTGTGTGTGTGTGTGTGTGTGTGTGTGTGTGTGTGTGTGTGTGAGAGAGAGAGAGAGAGAGAGAGAGAATAACAATGCCTTTCTTCAGCAAATGCTTGCACAGAAAAAAACATACTTACATATCTTAAACTCATAGAAAATTTAAAAGTTATTTTCTAAGAAAAATAAAAATCACAATTATGTGTAGAAGTATAGAAAAATAGCTTGAGTGATCCATGGCTTTCAGTTTCAAAGGATTATGGTCAGAGGGGCACAGCTGAACTGGATTGAACTCCTAGCACCCCTTTAAGATGGGGGACCCTTTGTGTTTGCCTCCTTCGGCCTTGATGCCCATTCCCTGTTCTTCCTGTCTGGAACATTAGTGTCTTGTCTAGATGTACGGCAGGCACTATACAACTGTAAGGGTGTAAGGCCTGAAGACGAACATGCTCACACTCTGTCGTGGAAGAACAAAGGGAAGTGGAGCCCTGCTTCTGACGTCAGGCACACCAGCTTTTACTTACTGATGCAGTTTGTTGTGACACACGATTCCTAGTACAGTTGTTACCATTCCCTTCCCCCTTCATTCTAAAACCAAATGATAATAACGTAGCCCATGGTAATAAGCAATACCTGAATGAGTTAAATGAAAGAAAGATTAAAAGAATTCCCGACAACCAACAGACTGTGTATTATAGCTCCGTAGGCATTGACAGGCCATGTTACTGTACACATTTGAAGGTTTTTTGTTGTTGTTGTTTTGTTTTGTTTTTTACTTTTTTGGAGGAAGCTCTCTCATGTACAGTATCATGTCATTACAAATAGAGATAGTTTGACTTCTGTCCCTATTTGTATCCCTTTAATTCCCTTCTCTAGCTCTCCCATTCTCATGCCCTCAGGGCCAGCTCACCCATGCCCCTGCGAACAGGGTCTGCTCTATTGTACCGTCCAGGTGAGGTGTAGGACCCTCTCTCCTGAGTGCTTTAGCCAGTGAGGGACAGGACCAGTTCTTCCCAGTGTTGCAGCCAGTGAGGGACAGGACCAGTTCTCCCCAGTGTCACAGCCAGCGAGGGGCGGGACCAACTCTGTATAGTCCTATCTTCTCAGCCTTCAGTGGTATCAGGAGCCATGGACACCAACACAGACCTCGGCTACATCAGGGTCATGAACTCAGACACAGGCTTTGGCATTAGCCCAGGCCCAGACATCATCATGGCCCTGTGTGGGAATCAAGCCACCCACCTCAGCCTGCTCCTCATGCTTTCACCTCTTCAGATATGCTTCTGTCCACAGGACATGAACCATTCTGTCTCTCCCCTACCATGCCATACATTTGCTCAACATAATAGCGCCTGCCGGCTCAGCACTGCAAGGCTTCAGAAGAGCCCATGTTTTCTCATTGGAGCCTGGGGCAGTCCACTGGGGGCCTGCATGTGGGTCTCCTTGTCTTGCTCAGTCTGATTTTGGTTTTTGTTTTTTTTTTTGAGACAGGGTTTCTCCATGTAGTTCTGGATTTCTTGGGATTAGCTTTGTAGACAAGGCTGGCCTTGAACTCAGGGATCTGCCTGCCTCTGCCTCCCAAGTGCAGCAATCAAAAGTGTGTGCCACCATACCTGGCTTCTGATTTTTTTTTTAATGTAGGCAATTCATTAATTTTTTGTTTTGTTTGTTTTTCAAGATAGGGTTTCTCTGTGTAGCCCTGGCTGTCACCCAGGTCAGCCTGGTCTACCTGACTGTCTCTGCTTCCCAAGTGCTGGGATTAAAGCCGTGTGCCACCAACGCAGGGCAACCATCACTTGCTATATGTTGTAGTTTTGTCTATGTGGTGTTCTGCATGTTTCTTGTATCTGCATGGGTGTGTGTTTTCTCGGTTTGGGGATGTTTTAGTCTATGATCTTGTTGAAGTTCTGGTCTCTGCTATTGACTTGGGATCTTCTCACTTATCTACACCTATCATATGAAGGTTTGGCTTTCTCATGGTATCCCACATTTTCTGTATTCTTCTCCTGTGTTTAAATTATTTTTCACATTCCTCTCTTTGCTCTAGACCCTTTACTTTGAATCTTGATATTCTGTCTTCTTCTTGATTCACTCTCTTGTAAACTTTCCTTTGTGTCTTCCAGTTGAGTGTCTGGGTTTTTCAGTTCCATCATTTCAGTCTGAGTATCTCCTGATGGAATCCATTCTCAAGTCCTGGGTTGTCTTCCTCACTTCCATCAGCCTCACGTCTGTGTTTTCTTGGGCATCACTCAGGTCTTTAGTCTGCTTAAACTCTTTCTTCTTAATTCCATCGAGCTGTTTCTTTGTGTTTTCCTTAAATCCCTTGATGAAGTTTATGATTGTTCTTTTAAATTCTGTGTCCTGGGGTTCACCTAGGTCATTCTCATTGGCAAATGTTTCTACAGGACTGGTAGTTTTTGGAGAAAAAAAAAACTTAGCTTGATCTTTTATAGTGTTAGAATTTTTTACAATGATATCCGGGCATGTGGACTTCTTTTGTATTTTCCTGTCTGATATGGAAAGAGCAGGTTGGAGCAAGAGGGGTGGTGTGCTGATGAGCTGTACCTAAAGCTTAAAAATGGCTTGGAATGAAGTCAGGTGACAGAGGGGATTGGGCTGGAGTCAGGATGTGCTTCCTGGTCCAGTCCTGGAGTGTGGGGTAGATTTACCTTTATAGAAAGGTTAGATATGGCCTGGTGGGGGCAGGGCTGTGGGTTGAGGGTAGGTAGGGAGGATTCTGGCCAAAGCCTAGAGAATTACAGGCATGGGTCATCGTGCATAGTTATAAAGCAAGTACTTAAAACAATCAGTTCAATTCTTGGAAATTCAGAAATGATGCTGGCAGGCATTGTATATATGAGTTTGAGTATGTGAGTTACATGCATGTTTACACATGTAGGTGGGTACATGTGCCCACGTGCATGCATAAGGAGGTCAGAGGACACCTGTGTCTTTCTCTATCACTTTTTCTGTTATTCCTCTCACTGAATCTGAAGCTTGCCATTTTTCAGCTAGGCTGACTGACTCCAAGCTCCAGCAATCTTCCTGTTTCCACTCCCACCCTGGCCCAATGTTAGGCATGTGTAGCCACACCCAGTGTTTTATATGGGTCCTGGGGAATCCAAACTCAGGTCTTCACGCTCCTTCATTCAGCGGGAGCTCTTTCCCACTGAACCATCTCCCCAGCTAGGTGTTTCCATTTTATAGCTTAACATGATAAGTTGCTTTTACTTAATAGATTTTATTTTTTTAGAAAACTTTTAGGTTCATGTACCCTGTGTCTCCACTATGTGCGGCTCCCCCCACCATCACCAGCTCCCTGTAGAGCGATGCATTTGTTATAATCCATGCAGGCCGAACCTGCACTGAGACAGCCTAATCAACCAATGTCCACAGTTCATGTCTGTCTTCACTGCTGGTGTTGTATACTGTAAGATTTGCCTAGATCTGCAATAGGAACATAGTGTAGTTTCACTGCCTTGAAATCCCTCTGTGATTTATAGAATGGGCTTTTTTTTTTTTAAAGATTTATAGGCATATTACTAAATATCAGTAAAGTTTCAAGAAACTGGCTGGAGTTTTGACTGATGTGTAATGCATTATAATTTTTCTTATTTAATATAATGGGTCCCCTTCTGGTGTTTTCACCAAGAACATGCTTTTTAAAGAAACACCTGAATGGTATTAAATGGGAGACACTTAAACTAAGTTAAAAAGCATGTCATAAATGAATTTTATACTATTTTAGTGAGGAAGCTTTGGCTGTGCACAGCTCAACTGGTGAACATGAAAATGAAATGTTATTTCACTTAAGAACAGGAATAGATTTTCTGGAGGTGGCTGGTTCAGCCTCATGGTATATTGTCAAATAGCCAAGTTCTTCTTATGTTTCTTCTTTACTGTCCCTAGGTTGCAGGGTCCACCTCCTGGTCTCATGCCATCCTGGACCCAGAAGGGCTGCCACTGTTGCTCCAATCCTATGTCGCTGGCAATATAAAGAGGCCAAAAAGAACTGTCTTAGGGTTTTCTATTGCTGTGAAGAGACACCATGACCACAGCAACTCACATAAAGGAAAACATTTAATTGAGGTGGCTTGCTTATAGTTTCTGAGGTTCAGTTCACTATCATTATTGCAGGGAGCATGGTGGCGTGAAGGCAGACATGGTGCTGGAGCTGAGAGTGCTACATCTTGCAGGCAACAGGAAGTTGACTGACACATTGGGCAGTATCCTGAGCACAGGAAACCTCAAAGTCCGCCCTCACAGTGACACACTTCCTCTAACAATGCCACACCCACTCCAACAAAGCCACACCTCCTAATAGTGCCACTCCCTATGAGATTTTGGGGATCAATTACATTCAAACTACCACAGAACCCTAACTGCATCCCCTTTTGAGACTGGGGAAAACTTTCCTAGAACGCCTATCAGATTCTTCTTTGTCCCTTGCAACCAGCACGGGGTCATGTGACCCATTATCAAGCAGGTCTGGGTGAGGGGAACAGTAGTATCACAAAGAGCTGTGGCAAGTAGATTTTAACCCAGCAGAACACTAGTAATATCTGCCGTTTCTCCATTCCTGAATCCAACAAGCAGCGCAGCACGCACCTCCAAGGGGGACCAAGGCTTTGTGCGCATTTAAAATTCTCTAGGTTCTTTTGATAGACAGCAGAGTCAGAACCATGCTTTTCATTAATCACAACTCACTCCCAGGAGCCAATGAAAGGGCATGTTTCTCAAAGCATTGGGACACTAAACACCTGAAGACTATCACGGTTATTAGAAAAAAAATGACTGACAAGTATTTGCTATACAGGCAAATTCTCATGTTTGACATACTCAGCATGTTCCAATTTCTGTAGGATTAGATATGTGCTAAGTAGTTACTTTCAACTTAACACAAACTAGAACTACCTGGGAATAGAGAGCCTCAATTGAATTGCCTCCATCAGACTGGTCTGTGGGCGTGTCTATGGGACATTTTATTGATTACTGATTGATGTGGGAGGCCCAGCCCGCAGTGGGCAGTGCCACCCCTGGGAATGTGGGGCCAGGCTATATAAAAAGGTTAGCCGAGTAAACCAGGAAAAGCAGGCCAATAAGCAATGCTCTCCTGTGGTTTCTGCCTCCAGGTTCCTGTTTTGAGTTCCTTCCACAAGTTCCTTCCCTCAGAGATGGACTGCTACCTGGAAGTGTAAGATGCAATAAACCCTTTCCTCCCTAAGTTGCCTTTGGTCATAGTGTTCACCACAGCAACAGAAATCAGACAACGTACAAGTTGAACTGTATACGAAAAGAAATGAAAACTAGATTGAACGTTTACTAGCGATCACCTTTGTAGAGGAGGGGGACAGGTGTGTTTCCCTCGTTGAATCTTGCCATGAGTTAAGCTCAATCCGAGATCCTTTAGGAAAAGGTTTCAGATGGTCTTAGCTGTGCTCTGTTCACGTGGGAACCTCTATGGGGCAGTCTAGTCCTTGTTCAGAAATCACAGCATTTGGCTGGCTCTTGCAAGTGTTCCTCCATGAAACCAGCAGCAAGGTGAACTCTGACCAGGCAGACTTACCTTGCTTGCCAGGCATTGGTGGGAAGCAGGACATGTGACACAGTTTGGGCCAATAAAATATGAGGAGGCATCTGCTGGTCGGTAAAGGGACTTTAGGAAATATTTCTTTACTCTTCAGAGAGACCCATAAAATGAGCTGGAGAAATGGCTCAGTGCTTAAGAGAATGTATTGCTCTTGCAGAGGACGCAGGTCCGGCTCCCAGCACCCACATGGTGGCTCACGATCATCCATAACTCTGGTTCCAGGGGATCATACCCCCTCTTCTAACATCTGAAGGCACCAGGCATGTACCTGGCGGACATAATATACATGCAGGAAAAATACTCATACACATAAAATAAATAAATCTTTTTAAAGTTTCAAAAAGAGACACTGGAAAAGGGGTAGATTCTTCCTCCCCAAGACATAATGCTGATTACATGTGATGCCTGGATATCATAGCCGCCGATCAAGATGTGAGCTTTCAGTGTGCTGCTCCAGCCACTGTGCCTGCCTGCTGCCTGCCTGCTGCCTGCCTGCTGCCTGCCTGCTGCCTGCATGCCTGCTGCCTGCCTGCCTGCTGCCTGCCTGCCTGCTGCCTGCCTTAGTTATGGTGTTCTGTCACAGCAACAGAAAAGTAACCAATGCACACAAAAGGGCTTTGTGATTGCCTTGACAGGCAGCAGTGGCAGATGTGAAGTTGTGTGAATTTCAAGATCATGAAAGATAATATGGGAGCTGGCCATAGTAGCTTACGCCTGGTTTCCCGGCACTTAGGATCCTGAGGCAAGAACATCATGAGTTCATGGCCAGCCTGGGCTACGTAGTGAGTTTCAGTCCAGCTTGGGCTACATAATGAGAGTCTACCTCAAAGAACAGAAACAAAATGAAACAAAAGAATAATTTGGCTCCCTGGAATTTTTTCTCTTGGAGTGCTCACCCTGGGAAGCCCGCCACTACAACCACCTTGTAAGGAGCCCAGACCATATGAAGAGCACATGCGAATGTTCTGGCTGCTAGCCCAGCTGAGAGCCCAGCTGCTGGTCTGCAACAATAGCCAGACAAGTGAAAGAATAGTGTCCACCCCGATGATCCAGACTACGGTTCCAGCCACCCAGTGGAGCTGTGGGACACAGAGACAAGCAATTCTCAGCAAGTCCTACTGAAATGAGGATGTGCAGACAAAAGACCTGGTGTTTCACCGAGGTTCTGTGTAATTTGTTACAAGGATAATTACTACATGAGGGGCGATGTGAGAGGGTTAAGCTTGGTCTCCGGAGCCCAAGGTTTGAGCGCATTCTGTCACTTCTTCCCTGTGTAACTGTTAGCAAGCTGTTCCAATTCTACTCCTCAACTTCATGTGTAAAATGGGAACAATAACATTAAAACTGTCACTAAACAGGAGTATCAGGGTGTAAAACAGCTGGGCAAGTGTTCTGTGCATAGTAAATTATGACTATTCATCACTAGTTATCTGGAAGACCACCAGAAAGATAAATATTTATCCAAATAAAGCTAGATGTATTGTTTTCTGCAGTCAGAGAACAACTTCTTGAACTCTTACAGTGAAGAAATTAAGGAATGATATTTACAAGGCTGCACCAGGTCATTTAAAGGTGAGTAACCCAAAGAAGAGGATGATTGGGTAAAGTCTATGGATTGAATGCTTTGGATTGATGGACCCAGAGGCTCCTTGAGGTGAGCCTTTATGAGCAAGTGACAAGTGATTATTTTTTTTTATTTTTTATTTTTAGAACTGAGGATCGAACCCAGGGCCTTGTGCTTGCTAGGCAAGCGCTCTACCACTGAGCTAAATCCCCAACCCCAGATTATCTCTTGATAGGTAAGGCAGTTAGCTGGTTCGGTCTCTCACCCTCCCTCCTTCCCATTCCCTCCCCTCTCCATTCCCCTTCCCCTTTCCCCTCCCCTCTCTTATAGGGTCTAATTATGTAGCCCTGGATGTTTACTGACTAAAGAATGTTCCCTACAGAGACTATTCCTTCCAAGATTAGCTAAATCTGCCTCCTTGGTCCGTCTGTATATGATAAGCCCCGCCACCGCCGCTACCACCGCCTTGTTTATCTGTTTGTAAAAAGCCCGCCTCCAAGTCCAGCTGTATGCAATAAGGCTGCCTCTCTCGCTTCAGTTCTATATAATAAACATGCTGAACTTCCAGAATGTTGCTGTTTCTTCAGAAGAGAGGCCAGGCCACCCAATCCCAGCTTTCTGTCTGTGTGTCCATTTGTCTGTCTGTCTGTCTGTCTGTCTGTCTTTTCTTCACTCCCTTGCCACCCTAGTCAGGTCCATCTCAGGAGCTGTGTTAGACATCACCTGAACTCAAGGCAGGAACTGAGGCAGAGAACATAGAAGAGTTCTGCTTACTGGCTTGCTCCTCGTGGTTTGCTTGGCCTGCTCTCCTACACCATCCAGGACCACCTGCCCAGAGGTGGCCCCACCCACAGAAGGCTGGACCCTTTCACATCAATCACTAATCAAGAAAATGTTCCCCACAGACTTACCTACAGGCCAATTTGATGGGGGTATCTTCTCAATTGAAGTTCTCTCTTCCCGGATGACTCTAGCTTGTGGCAATTTGATAAAATCACTAGCAGAGTTGGCTACTGAAAGGAGCAAGGATGTCACTGCATGTAAACAGTGGGTAGATGGTTGGTCTCCCCTTTCACTTCTTAGCCGACCCCTGCTGGTCATGAATTTGGACTCATCTTAAGGCAATCATGCTATGGGAGCAATCCCGCAGCTCCCGTTTCTCCTGTGAGGATGGGGATATGATGAGAGTGATGGAGAACAGGGAGCCTAAGTGAAGAGCCAGCGGGGTCTCAGCAGGGCTCAGGCTCCCAGGAGAACGGAGGTTCTGAGCCAGTGCCAGTGAGAGCAAGTCTCCAGTTTCTGTGGCTGTGAGTTTCAGCAGCTGATGTAATTGGAATACCGCTGATGGGACAGGGCAAGAGGTATCTCAAGAAACTAGCCAGAACCCAAAGGCAGCACAAGGGCCACATCCCCACATTGCCATGAGGACATTTGCCTTATGTTGCCTTAGGGACAAAGAGGCAGGGAAGACATATTTGGAGAAAAATCAAGGAACTGCTGTAGCAGGGTTTCTCAACCTGTGGGTCTCAATCCTTGAGGGATCAAACAACCTTTTCACAGGGTTTGCCTAAGACCATCGGAAAGCATAGATATTTACATTATGATTCATAACAGTAGCAAAATTACAGGTTTGAAGTAGCAATGAAATAATTTTATGGTTTGGGGATCACCATAACATGAGGAACTGTATTAAAGGGTCACATCATTAGAAAGGTTGAAAATTATTGTTCTATAGGATTTTTAATTTCTAAATTATTATTATTTTAGATAGATTCTCCATATGTAGTCCAGGCTGGCCTCGAATTTCCTGTCTCAGTCCAAGTGGCAGGATTACAGGCATGTGCCATTCCCCCTGTTATCTGTAGGTGTTTTAAACTGATAATCAGACACAATTTTGAAGAGTTGGCTTCAGCCAATGGAACCACACCAACAGAGGACATTTGGCAACAGGTCTAGCATTTCTCACTGCTTTCTTAAATTGTGGAATTACTCAAGCAGGGGCTGGGGAAATAGTTCAGTGGTTAAGAGTGCTTGTTACACTATCATGAAGACTGGAGTTTGGATCTCATTGCCATACAATAGGTGGGTTTCCCACAAACACTTGTAACTCCAGCTCTGAGGGATTCAACATCCTCTGCTGGCCATCTTGAACAAGGAAATGTATACTACACTTGTATACGTGTACACACACACACACACCCCACATACTTAAGGGACTGGAAAGATAGCTCATCAATTAAGTGAGCTTTCTGTCTAACAATGAATGTAGCACCCATGTCAGACAGGCTCAGAACAGCCTGTAACTCCTGCTCCAAAGGATCTGATGCCCTCTTCTGACCTCTGCTCTGAGGACACACACACACACACACACACACACACACACACAGAGAGAGAGAGAAAGAGAGAGAGAGAGAGAGAGAGAGAGAGAGAGAATTTTAAAAAAGATTTGTTTATTTTTATTTATTGTATATGGGTATTTTCCCTGCATATGTTCAGTACAATGGAGGTCAGAAAGGACATCGCATCCCTTGGAACTAGATAATTGTGAGCTATCATGTGAGTGCTGGGAATTGAGCCCAGATCCTCTGCAAGAGCAGCCAGGATTCTTAACCACTAACTCTTCAACACCATGCATATTTTAAAAGTATGTTCAAAAAATGCTCAAGCAGGAAAGTAGAAAGAATAAGAGAACAAAGAGCTGATATCCATATCTAGGCACCCAATTGTTTTCCTGAAGAAGTTTAAAGTAAATCACAAATATCCTGACGTCTCACCCACATGCATCTCTGAACAAGCAACCACACAGTTCTGCATGCTATGAGGCATTCTTGGTTGACACTGGGGACTGTTCTGGACATTGAAGTGGGCGAGGGGGCAGAGAGGCCAAGTTCTGCAGCCTGATGTCACTCCATTTCAAGGTCAAACCATCAGCCAGCACAGTCAAACCTCCACAGCATTGCCTTGTAGGAAGAGGTACTTATGAGGGCATGTGTGGGTGTACACACCCAAGGCGTTGTCATATGTTTATCCTTTACATTTGTTGTATTATAAAAATTACACATAAACTGCTGAAATGTAAAGATGTACCAAAAAAGTCTACAGAAACAGCAGGGAAAAACATTGCCTGTGACCCCACCCTCCAATGGCAGCCATTGTTAACCCTTGAGTGGCTTTCTTTCTAGTCCACGCTCTCCACATGACTGAAATCGTGTTAAACATGCACGCAGTTTCCTATCTCAGGCATGTTTTACACTGATAATTTAAAGTCTCCTGACCACTGCACACTTACCACAGCCTGCTGGGATGGAAGGGTGCTCAGTATCTGCAACAAAAAACGCTATTTTCTAAAACTCCATCTGGATTGTTGCTTGTTGATTTGCTTCCGTTCAACCTACTTGTAACCTCAATCTTCTGGATGATTTTAACGGTACCCACCCCTGCCTCCTCAGGAAGGGTCTGGCTATGTTGCCCACACTGGGCTTGAATGAACTCCCGGAGTGCTGAGATGACAAGATACCTTGTACCATGCCTAGCTTCATGGTCCTGTTTCCCAGTGAGACACTGAAGGTTTGGAAAGACCACACATGGCTCCGCAGCCTGTGTCTCTCTCCATTCTGACTTACAGTTTTTCCCGGAACAACAGTCAGTTTTGTATCTACTCTATAGGAACATACTAAAAGGAAGCTGTTTTCTACCCCTACCAGCTCCAGGGAGAGAGAAGCAGGGACATCTGGGTGAGAGCAGGTACCTGATTCAGGGATCTTTGGAGATGGACCCTCAGCTCCCTCTCTGTTAAATCTTAATTACAAGTAGGATCTGGCTGGCTAGGTGGAGGGCCCTCTGTTCTCTTTGGTTGTCTCTTCCTAGGTTTGGAGAAGCAGGGTAACATGTCTGAGTAGGACACTGAGAACCAGTGACCTGGAGTGTCAACACAAAACACCTGTAGCAAATGAAAATGAATGTAAGTTATTTTTATCTACTTCCAATTCAAGAGGGCATGTGCTCCTCCTATGGAGCTGGGCAGATGCAGTGACTGCTTAACTAAGAACAGCGTGTGTGAAGGTAGGCCATCTTCTGGCCAAGGCCTTAGGGAACCAGAAGCTGTTTCATTTTGTTTTGGTTTTGGTTGTTGTTGCTTGTTTTTAAGACAAGGTCTCAGTATATAGGCCTTGCTGGTCTTGAGCTCGCAGAGGAATTCACCGCCATACCTGGCTACATTCTGAAAGGACTGGAATCAGCCCAGGACACACCGTGACTGAAGTTACCTTTGACCTTTATTCAGCTGGCCTGTCTTGTCACAGAGAAGGGAACTGCAGTCACACACTTCCAGGCCCTCACCTATGTGTTCACGCCTTTACCTCATGGCCCCTTCAAGAGTCACCATCTGCCCGGGAGCATAAACAGATCTCCTCCCACAGTAGTTCGACACCATGGACTGCTGCAAGTTCAGCTGACGAAATTGAACCTTCTAACCTTACCCCCCAGGCATTCGATCTTCTTCCTCTACGGGATTCCCAGGAACCCCCCAGATCCCAGCCTCACTAGGTGTAAGTCCCTGTGAAGCTCAACTTTTAGTCAACCACCCAGTGAGCAGCTAGACAAACCCCCAGCCACACAAGATAACTTAATACGAAATCCGGAGTGTCTGTGAAGCTCTCTTGTGACGGTGAATTTCCTCCCAATAGTGTTTATGGCTCATTCTTGTTAGTTTGAGACCCCTCAAGTATACCCTTGTCATGTCCCAGGTTTATCCTGCTGCACAATAGAAAGTTTCTGCAGTTATTTTAGGACTCATGCTATTTCCTTCAAGTTCGTTGCATGCACCTGTCTTTTAGAGCATGCTGACATTTGTCCTTAGTTTGGGGTCCAGTAGTGATAAGGGTAGTGGTGGATGAACTATGTCCTTTCCAAAGCATTTGCCTCAGATGAGGCTACCTCAGGTTGTCGAGCAAAGAGATGCTGGTAGCCTAATGCTCCAGAAAGCAGCTGCCTCTCTCTCCTGGGAAAAGAGACCTGTAATGATTTAGGGATTATCAGTTTCATCTAGGTCCAGTCAGATGTCCCTGTATCCAGCCGCCTCATTCTTTCCTAATAATTTTCACTCCAGCTTCTTTCTCAGGATAATTTGACTGACACTAAAAGCCAGCAAGCCACAGAATTAAATTTTCATTCTATTCTCAGCAGTATCAGTCATGTATCTATAATAAATCAACTCATTCTTTTTAACATTTACGGTTCTCACCTCGTGGTTTGAGCTAAGCGTGACAGTTTCTCTTTGTCAGTACTCAAGTACACTCAAAAGAACATATGCTACACCATAGTTCTTGCTGCCGTCATCACGACCACTGGAGCTGGGCAAAGCACCTACCTGGGCTCCGTGGGTCTCTTGATCCTCATCCAGCACAGGTGATCAGTTGATTGGCACTGCATTTCATGGATTACACTCGTTTCATTTCCTACTGGGAAGGAACTTGCTATCACCGTGCTCAAGCTCAATAGTATGACCAAGCTGGTGCTCAAAACTGGCCTTTAGAGGTTCATCCTCTGAGCTAACTCTTAGATCAGCCAGAGTCCACTCAAAGACCAAACACATACAGCGGGACTGATGGATGAGTCGGCTCAGCAGATGAAGGTGTCTGCTGCTGCCAAGTCTGATGTCCTGAGTTCGATCCCAGGAACTCACATGGTAGAATGAGAGAACTGGTTCCTGCAGGTTGTCCTCTGACCTCTATGTATGCACACAAATAAGTATTTTTAAAAGTGTAGCAATTTGCACGAAGAAAGTTTAACACGAAAATTATTAACTCTAAAAGAGAATTGAAATAAAAGAGGGTTGCTCTAATAAGGAGCAAAGAATTGTAAAACTAAAAATGCAGAAGTAGAAATTGTATACAGTTCTCACTACCCTTACAACTAAAATAGCATGCCCAAGATAGAACTCCCAGGCCCGGGGCTGTAACCAAGACCTTGTTGGAGGGAGCATGGTGGTTTGCTGGCAGGCAAAAGAGTTATATATTTAAGGTATGGTACCATCAGTACTTTTGGAAATCTGTCCTGTGGGATTCCAAAGGAATCATTTACGTGGAGATGCCATGCCTTGAAACTTGTTTAAATCTGTCTGATATGACACCACGGGAGACTTTCACAAGGAGGTACTTCTTCTATGGTATTCCCCTGTGAAGGCACCAGAAGTTTGGGGGAATCTGCTTGCCTGTGGGAACTGCTGGCCACAGGATTCTGAGGACCTGGTGCCTGCCCTTCACGATCTGGACATGGGAGGAGCTGCCTATGTAACTGGGGTTGGTTGCTGCAGATATCACACACTGGAGCATATCAGAATGCTGCTGCACCTGGTACCCACAGTCTCCTGTTCACCTGAGCCTGGAGCTGCATAAACTGTAGCAGCCTAGAGGAGAGGCTTACTCAAAGCAGGAAGATGGATCTTCCCCCTTCAGAGCCGCTCTAGGCTCCCGACAGACAATCTTTAGATTTTATCAGTTGGCAAACGAGAAGTAATTACAAGGCTCAGCGGCGCTAGTCCACAGCCAGCAGGAAAGGATAAACTTGCATCTGAGACAGTAAAGTGGTGATTGACACACTGAGCAAACGCTGCGTTATCTCAAACTGAGCTGTCCAGTACAGCGCTCCACTAGCCTCACATGGCCATTCCAGTTTGTATTCAATAAAATTAAGTGAACATTTATATGTTTAATAACCAGTCACACTTGGCCACATTTCAAGAACTTAGTCGCCTCATGTGGGTAGTGGCTACTGTATTAGAACGTGCAGTCTCCTTCCTTGCTCATCTAACAATTCACACTTGCCTCTTTGCTCTGGTTGCTGGGAAGCTTGGAGACAGACACATCAGTCTCCAAGGCCAAAGACAAGGTCGCCGTCTAGCAGAGCCCAGGCCCACATACCGCTCTTTGTTTTACTTCCCTTCACTGCAATGTCCTAGTCTACTTGCTTTCTCTGTTGTACTCCTTTCAGTGAACCTCATTTTTAAACACGCGTTTCAAGATTCGGTCAATGAAAACCTCCTAAGCAAAGGACACTTAATTTTAAAGTTGGATGGATCCTTAACAAATCAGCTTTCTTATTTTCCAAATAAAGAAGTTAAAACTCAGATAATGAGACCAATCACTTCCAGACATAGAATCCTAGCTGAGGGGATGACGCAGGTCTCATGACTCCTGTTCTGATCTTACTACACAGGATTTTCTGGCTGTCTTCAAGATACGAAGCTGACATCACCCAAGGAAATAATTAGACCAGAGAGCTAACCGTGATTCATGGCTCTCTTCTGAATTCTAAATATAGGGATGAGAAGGTCAGGTAGAGGGAGGTACCGCACAGCCCCAACAAGTTCGGCAGAACCACTTGTTCCCCTTAGTTTTGGAGATGAGGTTGGTTGGTTGTCTTTTTGCAACTGTTACTTGGGACCCTGCTCGTGCCTTAGTTGTGCCTAGATTTCAGCCTACCCTGTGGTCCTATTCATTAATTTCTATTCCACTGGGTTTCCAGGGGTGTCTCTGTCCACTCAGCTAATGCCCCTGTCCTCTTTCCCTTGTGAAAAATTCAAGGTCATAGCCTACTGTAATTGGCTGAAATTTCAGACATACAAATGTGAAAGTAGTCCACCTGTAAATGTGGTTTATGTGAGCCCATGAGGTGGCAGCTTGTGCTGCATGGTATTTCCTGTATCAAAGTTCCCTCATAAACAGCTCCCAAATCTGCCTACACCCCCATCTTCACTCACTTATTGCTATGCCTGGTCCCCACAATGTCATATTCTCTCTCTGTCTCTGTCTCTCTGTCTCTCTCTGTCTCTCTGTCTCTCTCTCTGTCTCTCCTCTCTGTCTCTCTGTCTCTGTCTCTGTCTCTGTCTCTCTCTCTCTCTCTCTCTTTCTCTCTCTCTCCTTCTCTCTGACAGGGTTTTACCATGTATTCATGGTTGGCTTAGAACTTGCAACATAGACCAGCCTGCTCTTGAACTTACAGAGATCTTCCAGCTTTTGCCTCCCAATTGTTGGGATTAAAGGTACGTCCCACCCTGTCTGGCTACCATCTTGTCTCTTATCAACAAAGAGCATGGGCAGAATTGTTCTTTAGTCTAACCAATTTTCCTCTAGGCAGCAGAACTTTGTTTTTTTAAAGCTATAATTTATGTACAGAAAATTCACTTTTTTGGTGTGCAGTTCTGTGAATTTTGACAAGCACAGTCATATAACCACCACCATAATCAAGAGATAGCATGGTGTTGACACCCCAAAAGTTCCCCTGGAACTCTTTGCAGCCAGTGCCTCTTCCATTTCTAGCCCCTGACAACCACCAATCTGTTTTCTATCTACATAGTTTTAGCCTTTTAAAAATATCACACAAAATAGAATTTTATAGTGAGCATTTCTTTACAGCTGTGAGTACTTTACAGCTGGCCTCATGCATTCACCAGACGAGTCCTAGTCTGTTCATCCATGTTGTAGGATGTACTGTTTGCTCCTCTTGTTGCTAAGTAGAACTTCACTGAGTTAATGGGTAGTTTGCTGATCCTTACTATAGTCAATGGCCTGAACTTGTTTCCAAGTTTCTGGAAGCTGCTGCAAACCCTCACCTCTGGTATGTGTGTATGTGTTTGATGTGTGAACACACGTTTGCATTTCACTTGAGTAAGTCTTAGGCATCCATCGCTGGGTTGGATGGTGTGTTAGTTTCTCTTCTGTTGCTGGGACAAAATGCCACACACAAACAATTTAAAGAAAAAAGGATTTGGTTTGGTTCATGGCTTGAGGATACAGTCCATCACGGCAGGACCAGCATGCTGTCAAGAGTCTGAGGCAGCTGCTTACATTTCATCCACAGTCAGGGAACAGGGAGATGGATACCGCTGGACCTACTTTCCTTTTCTAAAATTGTGTGGCCCAGACTGGCCTCAAACTCATGATCCCTCTGCCACCACCTCTCCAGCATTTGCCCACCAAACTGTTCCATCACAGTGACACGTTCTTCTGTTTATTCACCTGAACCCCAGTCTGTGGGATGCTGCTGCCCACATTTAAGGAGAGTATTTCCACCCCAGTTAGACTTCTCTGGAAATGCCCTTACAGACCTACACAGAGATGTGTCTCCTAGGTGACTGAAAGTCCCTTAAGCTGACAATGAAGATTAACTGTCACAGATGGTGAGAGCATTTCTAACGTCAAATGAAAATTGGGAAATCGTTTTTCAAAGTAGTAATACTCACCCTGTGTGGCGACCTTATTACTCCACAGTCTTGACTGCATTTGCAATAGTTCAGAATTTTTATTTTTTATTAGCTCTTTGAGTATTTCATAAATGTATTTCGATCACGGTCATTCCCTTCCCCCAACTCCTCCCAGATCCCCTCCTTTCCTGCCTTTTTGTCCTCTTGGTTTTAAACCCATCAAATACAATGTGTGCTGCCCATACATTCTTGAATGTGTGGCCTTCTACTGGAGTGTGGTCAACCTACCAGGGGTGACATCTTCAAACAAAACTGACTCCCCTATTCTGAGTAGTGATCAAGTTTGAAGTATTTTTGATAGATGCTCTTACAAAACAAAACCAAAACCTTCAAATGTGTGTTATGGATGTAACTCAGTGGTAGAGCATCTGCTGTGCAAGGCTGGATCCCTAGCACTCATGTAAATGTTGTATACAGTTGGGGTATCTGTAGCCCCAGCACTGTGGGGTAGAGACAGGTAGAACCCAGAGGGCAGGAAGCCTAGCTGAAACAGTGAGCTTTGGATTCATGGAGAGATGTGGTCCCCCAAAATATAAGATGGAAAAGAAGACTTCATAACATCAACTTCTGACCTCCACATGTGTCCACAAGGGCAAGGGCACTTACCTGCACAGTGAGCACACTCACAGATACACAATTAAAATACAATCACTCCCCTCCCCTCCTGAGTGTCCCCTTATTACTTCATTGGTCCTCAAGATCTTAGGGATCTGTGAGCCTAGACTATTCTTTTTTTTTTTTTTTTTGGTTTTTCGAGACAAGGTTTCTCTGTGTAGCTTTGCACCTTTCCTGGAACTCACTTGGTAGCCCAGGCTGGCCTCGAACTCACAGAGATCCGCCTGCCTCTGCCTCCTGAGTGCTGGGATTAAAGGCGTGCGCCACCACGCCCGGCGCCCAGACTATTCTTACTTCACCCGGGAACTGGGCCCAGTGAGGGCTGCATTCTGTTGAAGGTTAGCTACAGTGAATCAAGCATCTTGGACTCTTCAGGGACCTAGGAACTGAGAAGCAATTTATCACAGCAAAGGTGAACGCACAGAAGGGACCAGTCTTGTGCTCCTCTACTCTCTTCCCACAGTCATCTGCCAGTGGGAATACTTCTGACAATATACATTTTGTCGGGTTGTTTTCACGTTTACAAGGTTTGCACAGCTTCCTGTTTGACAGATGAAGTAAAAAAATCTTGTGCAGGGTTGGGGATTTAGCTCAGTGGTAGAGCGCTTGCCTAGCAAGCGCAAGGCCCTGGGTTCAGTCCTCGGCTCCAGGGGCAAAAACCAAACCAAACCAAAACAAAACAAAAAAACAAAACAAAAACAACAACAACAACAAAACCTTGTGCAGTGCAGAAAACTCAAGCTTACTCAGGGCAGAGTAACTAACTGACTATGGGGCCAAAGAGATCTGGGTTCAAGTCCTGGCTCTGTAATTATTAGCTGTGCCATCACCAGTAAGCCGCTCAATAGTCAGAACTGAGTCGAGCATTTTCCACATTAGAGAGAATGAGATGAAGTACTACAAATGAAAGGATGGTGCTCGATTCAGGATTCATCATGGTTAGTACTTTTATTAATTATTTTATGACACTCAAGCCTACCAGGATTTGCTCTGAACCTACAGAACCAGCCTTGTCTTTATTCTTACCCTATTCTCATATACTCCAGTGCTACGGTCCTTTATGCCTTAAAAGTCTCCCTCCCTGCCTCCTGCCCCACAGAGAGCCTTCCTATGTAGCCAAGGCTAGCCTTGATTTGTGGTCTTCCTGTCTCAGTGTCCCCAGCTCTGGGAAGGCATTTCTGCATCAGGCACCCTTCCCCCTCTTGACCTGAAAGACTCAGCTTAGGAATCTCCCCCGGAAATGCTCCCTGGTTTGTAGGTGGCGTTATGAGCCGTTTCTGTGAAGATTAAGGTAAACTTCAGAGGTCTGACCCAGGTAAGAGCAAACATTTGGCTTTCCTTCGTCTGAGTTTCAGTTCTAATTCTGACAGCTACTCATTGTGTTGCTCGCAGACCTGTCTGTCTGATGTGGAATGAGATGAATGGTCTGTGATGAATGAGACTTGCGATGAAAGTAGGCAATGGATCTCTAGAAAGCACAGACCCTGGCCTATAATAAGAACTGAATGATGGTGCTCATTTTTGTTGTTGTTGTTGTTTGTTTGTTTGTTTGGTTTTTGGTTTTTGTTTTTCGAGACAGGGTTTCTCTGTGTTGTTTTGGTGCCTGTCCTGGATCTCGCTCTGTAGACCAGGCTGGCCTCGAACTAACAGATCCACCTGGCTCTGCCTCCCAAGTGCTGGGATTAAAGGAGTGTGTCATCACTGCCCAGCCAATGGTATTCATTCTTAGCGACCAGGATTTAGAAGTTATTATCCTATTTTTAGTGATTAATATTTATTTATTTATTTATTTATTTATTTATTTATTTATTTATTTATTTATTTATTTATTTATTGTGTATGAGTGTTTTGCCTGCATGCATGTATGTGCACCATGTGTGTGCAGTGCCCACAGAGGCCAGAAGAGGGCATCTCATTCCCAGAAACTGGAGTTACAGCCGCTGTGAGCTGCCATGTGGGCGCTGGGTCCTCTGCAAGAGCAGCCAAGGCACTTAACCACAGAGTCATCTTTATTATCTAGCTTCACTATTTTGTTTTTTAAGTAGTACTTTTATTTATTTCATATAGTTATACAATGTGTTTTGACATCCATCCACCACTACCTTCATCTAATTCCTTCTAGTGTCCTCAACTAGACGCTGGGCTTTGTGGGGTAGGGGTGACACAGGGTCTCATGTATCCCAGCCTGGCTTTGAACTCATTGTGTAGCTAAGAATAACCTCGAACTTCTGGTCCTCCTGATTGTACCTCCTGAATGCTGAGATTACAGTCATATGCCACCACACCCTGTATATAAGTGCTGGGGCTCAGACTCAGGGCTTGGTGTGTGCTAGGCAAGCACAATCACTGAGCCACAGCCCTTCCCATTTTTTAAAAAAAGATTTATTTTTTGTTTTATTTGTGTGTGTGTGTGTGTGTGTACTATAAGTCTTTGGGCACCCTTGGAGGCCTGAAGGGGGTGTCAGATCCCCTGGAACTGGAGTTATAAGTGCTTGTGATTTGCCCAGTGTGGGTGCTGGGAATTGAACTTGGCTCTTCTGGAAGAACAGCACACACTCTTAACCACAGAGACATTTCTCCAGCCCTACAGAAGCAGTTACTGTAATACAGAGTAACTGGGCTATTAAGTATCTGACTACATTTCATTACTTCTTTACCCCTCCTTCACCCTGCATGATATCTAACATATAGACTCTACTTTATAAGACTTTAAGTATAAAGAAATTCTGTGCCCCCCTGCTGTCTCCCTACCACCCACCATAGGGTTATGAGGAATGGCGATATCTGGCAGACATGGATTCTAGAGCAAACCAACTCCCTGGCCTCAACATGGCTTCCTTTCTCAAACCATGGCTTTCGTTAAGAAATGTTCACACCCTGGGTATCTGAGTTTTTCTATAGTCAACCGAGCATCTCCTTAAGCTGTATCCTGTATTGACTCCTGGCCACAGATGGAGTCATGAGACCCTTCCCCTGCCTTGTGAAGTTCCATCAAAGTCCCCGATTCTGTCCTGAATAGTGGTGCCAGTCTGACCGTGTCTTAAGAGGCGTATCTTTGTGAACACGCTCCTGTGTTTTGTCCCCTTTTCCTAACCCAGCTGTGAAATTTTGGAGAGCAAGGACATTTCTCTTGACCTTTGTGTCTCCTGTCATGTCTTCTCTGAGCTCCTACTGAGCAGTTCTCTGTCACTGCTGGACACCATTGTCACTCTGGTCTGTCAATGACAGAGATGATACCAACTGATTATGGCCAAGTAGTTACTATGTGCCAGCTCTATTGACTCACCTCAGTCTTACCATTGTACCACGAGGTAACTCCATTTTTACCCTCAGCTTACAGACAAAGGAACTGAAGCTTAAAGATGGGTAGTGACTGGCCCTGAGGTTACAAGGCTGAAGATCGGCAGAGCCAAAGTGAATGCAGGTAGCCGGATGCCAGAACCCATGCCTCTCTCAGTGGTACCCTGCCCACCTCCTCTGCCATCAGAGAGATGGATAGGACTATATTTGTCCTACTTGCGTCAAAGGATCGTCTGAGCACAATAAAATGAAATAACTGGAGAGAGCTAAAAAAAAAAAAAAAAAAAAAAAAGACGTTAGAGATTCAAAGAAAAAGCATTGTCATTAAACCTCGGGGATTTCCAGACATTATTTCATAGCTCTGGTTCTCTGACATTATTATCTGCTCCCATCTGCCCTCTATTAAAGGCTTCCCAAAGGGATTGTGTTGATGAGAACCCAGTGGTACTTAGGAGGAAATTACTCCCCTAAGTGGTTATGGTGACCCTTAAACCTTGGCCCTTGCAGAGAGAGCAGGTTCTGAGACATTCCGTTTTGGTGCTTTATTCAAAGGGATAACAAAGAAGTGAAAAAAAAAACCATTGATTTTTCTGGGGATACGTTTAGGGTTTGGATGTGCATGTTGTCTATCTCCCTTTTCCTAACGCTCCCTTAGGGCCAGAGTCTTATGGGAGGATGCTGTCCAGGATGATGCCTGAACATAAAGTAACTCCAATGGGGGCTCTGAGCGTCTCAGAAGATAAAGGAACTTGCTGCCAAGCCTGGTGACCCCCGATGTTTCCCGGACACACGAGTCCTGCAAGTTGTCCTTTAACTTCCACACTTGTGCCATCACACACACACACACACACACACACACACACACACACACACACACACA
>CABHPQ010172099.1:0-12442 GCA_902168405.1 Peromyscus aztecus | reverse complement strand
ACACACACACACACACACACACACACACACACACACACACACACACAAACAAATAAATAAATAAATAAATAAATAAATAAATAAATAAATAAATAAATGTAAACCCAGAATTTTAAATTAACCCCCATAGCCAGGAAGAATGGTAACTTTGACTCAGTTTGGGAGAGGGGTCGCCTGTGTGATAGTGGAGGAGTCTACTGAGTGGTAGGAGCAGGGCTCTAAGCACAGATGCTGCTGGTCAGGTTTCCTAGTCCACAGCCAGGTTCTCATTCTGCTCCAGTCAAGAAGAGATAGCACAAGCAACCACTACTCCTTTTCACGTTGACTAAATAACTGCAGAGCTAGGAGCTAGAGAGTTGGCTCAGAGGTCAAGAGCACCTGCTGCTCTTGCAGAGGACCCGGGTTAGGTTTCCAGCACTCACACTGCAGTTACAGCCATCCGTCCTTCCAGTTCTAAGTGGTCTGATGCTTTACTAGTGCACATACCTGTACACACACATGCGTGCAGGTAAAACACTCATACACAGAAAATAAAAATAAGTAGTGCTTTAAAGAATTGCAGAGCTCTCTGCTGCCAAACCAAGAGAAACTCAAGACAATGTAACTCTGCATCCATTAAAGAGAATGCTGTGGACGACACTGCCAGTCCCCATTTACTGTGTCAGGAGTGAGGACATGTGCGCTTCCTAGGTCTCCTCTCTCTCAATCCAGCAGCCTTATCAGGTAGGTTCTATCGTCATCCCACCTCAACAAAGGAAGACAAGGCACTTGGAGAGGTTGAGTCACCTGCCCAAGTGGCTCGGGTGGATCACACTCCCTTTCCTCCCCAGCTTTTTACTGAGAAAAATGTCAAATCAGTAGAAAACTTGTCAAATGAAAACTGAAAAGGGTACAGCAGCAACCGAGTGCTTCCTTGGTTATGATTAATCATAAACCCATATTTTCTATAGTTTTGTTTGATTTCAGCTTTCAAAATGAACCTGTGACTTGTGAAACACTGAAATAAGGTACAAATCTGTCTTATTTTTAAAGATGCTACATGCAAGAGGTGCTGTTGTGTGAAGCTTCTGAGTCAAGTAAGACAAACCATCTCCAACGGGGTGAAAGGAGGGATGCCCTGTAACGGTTACATCCCGGGAAGTCTTGGGAATTCCACAGACAACTCTTGGGACTCTCTCTCTCTCTCTCTTTTTTTTCCATCTTTGAGTATCTCTTCTCCGGCTTGTTTGTTTGTTGTTATTGCGGTCTCCTCCATTGCTCTCCACCTGCACATTTATAACTGACAAGGAGGTTGTCAGGAAGAATGACTGACGAAAGTGTTGAGAAGGAACACACTCGGCAAACAGAGAAATCCTAACTAGTAATAAGCATAATTGCTCTTCAAAATCTATCCAAAGCCCTCGCCCCCACCAGCAGGCAAACAAAGAGGCAGGGTGTGTTCACTTCAGACACCTCCTTAGTTGGGGAGGGGCGGGGGGGGGGGAGGGGGAGGGAGAGTAGGAAAGTGTCGGAGGAATGAGTCAGTTGTCAACTGTACTGCAGGCTCATCTCTGCCTGTGCCTCAGGTGCTGGGCCCTGCTCCAGACTTGCCCTGTGCCTTCCTTTTTCTAAAGCTGAGCACTGGGGTGCTGGAGAGAGAGGTCTCAAGGTCCTACTTGCTTTAGACTCCGTGTTGGCACGGCTATATTCCTGTGACCGATGATCTGTCCAGCTGTTTCCTAAGTAGAAGGTAGGAACATGGTCTGCTTGTGCAGCAGACATTGGGCATTGGGATATTAGGAGACCATGGCCTGCTAACTTATTAAAAAATGCAGAAGATGCAGACCAAGGCAGGGAGAAGAGGGTGTAAGTAGAAAGATGATGCAAAAACAGTAAGTTTTTTTTTTTTTTTTAAGTTTTTCAAGACAGGGTTTCTCTGTGTAGCCTTGACTGTTCTAGAACTCACTCTGTAGACCAGACTGGCCTTGAACTCACAGGCTTGAGTATTAAAGACCATACATGTCTCAAGCTGTCATGTCCTTCTTGTGACCATCTGGAATCACCTGTCTACCATGGTCCAAGAGAAAGCAGTACCAATGGTGAAAAGATCTTTCCTGGAACAGAACTTTCTCTCCTGTCTATGTGCTCCTCCAGGTTGGCATAGGGTGGGAGATATGATTAACTTCATATTTTGCTGCTCAGTGAGAGGCTAGGGTAAGTTAATATCTTATTATCTTTATGACATCTAATGTTAGAACCACTGAATTCTCAGAAGCAGCTGTCTTATCCAGTTAAAAATTTCTCCCTAATTACAAATGTTGGCAAGTCTTTTAAAAAACAGTTTGGCAGCATGTACTGCATGACTTAGGATGCTTATGTTTGAAAGTAAAGACTCAAATATAAGTGGTTTAAACGAAAGAGACAATTTATTATTTATTATCATTTTTAAATATTCAGTTTTTGGATTCCAGCCTCAATTGCTACCAGGGACTTTGTAGCTACCATCTTGTGGTATAAACCCAGACAGACTACCAACATTCAATCTCACTTTCCCCGCCATTAGAGCTACCCAAGCCCCCTGGCTGCTTGCCAGGATCATCTACCTCCTCTCAACTCATCTCCCTCCCTCTGGAACTCATCAGATCTCAGCTCAATTCCTGTCAGCTATCATGTGTGACCAAGAGTCTGAGAGCCTTGTCATCTGTCTGACTGGCACCCTCCAGTTGCTCTATCCAGCATAAAAAACCACAGCCAGATAGCCAGGCAGTGGTGCTCTGGGAGTTTAAGGTCAGCCTGGTCTATAGAGCGAGTTCCAGGACATCCAGGGCTACACAGAGAAACCCTGTCTCAAAACAACAATAATAACAAAACAAACAAACAAACAAAAAGAAAACCATAATGAGACACACTACCAGAGGAAACTTGTTTTGGGCTCTTTGACCAAACTCTTGAGCAACTGAAGACCTGGATAGAGGCTGTTTCTCCAAATATCAGGTAAACAGAGAAATTGAGACGCCAGCCCTTCTCAGAATTAGGCCCATCCCGGATACTTTAAATGCCTATGATGGAAGGAGAAAGGTGCCATGAACAAAAAAGGCAGGAAGTAATGTGCATCTTTTAATAATAACTGAGTATTAATGGTCTTTATTCCTCCAATGAAAAGACACAGACTAACAGATTGGACTAGAAAACAAGATCCACCTCTTTGTTGTTTCAAAGGGACACACCTCACCAACAAAGACAATATCCCCTTAAGGTAAATGGATGGGAAAATGTATTCTAAGCAAATGGGACTAAGACACTAGCAAGTATAGCTATTCTATTATCTGACAAAATCGACTTCAAATCAAAACTAGTCAGAAAATAAATGCAGTATACACAGGGGCACCAATTAAAAAAAAAACACTGTTAAACCTAAACCACATTGTACCCCAGCAGAATGACAGTGAGTGATTTTAATAGCCTACTCTAACAAATTGATCATCTGGAAATAAGCTATGGAAATAACTATGGAAATACATGACATTATAAATCAAATGGGCTTAGCAGGTATCTACAGAACATTCCATCCAAACACTAAAGAACACGTTCTTCTCAGCAGCCCACAGAACTTTCTCCAAAATTGATTATCTATTAGGACACAAAGCAATAGTCAACAAATAAAGAAACATTGAAGTCATATCCTGAATTTTATCTAACCACAATGAAATAAAGTTGGATATCAACAGTGATAGAAACTACAGAAAATGCATGATTTTGTGGAAATTAAGGACACATTACCGAATACTAACTGGATTAAGAATTGAATCAAGAAGAAATTTTAGAAATTCCTAGAATTGAATGAAAAATGAAAATACAACACACCATAACCTATGGGACACAAATGAATGCTGTTGCAAGATTAAAGTTTATAGAACCAAGTGCCTATGTTAAAAAGATTAGAGAAATATCAGTTTAAGAAATTAATGAGAATTCATGGTATAGAAAAAGGATCAGAGATAAAAAGAAAATGGAATGGACATACTATTTAACGAAATTATAGCAGTAAACTTAGACAAGAAGTAGACAGCTAAACACAAGAGATATAAAGAATTCTGAATAGACATGACCAGAGAAGAAAGTCCCCATGACACATCATAGTCAGGATGTCAGAAATACTAAGCAGGAGCTGGGGAATGACCCAGTGGTTGAGAGCACTGGCTGCTATTCTAGAGGATCCAGGTTTGAAACCCAGCTCCCAAATGGTGGCTCATGGCCATCTTTCACTCCAGTTCCAAGGGTCCTGATGCCCCCTTCTGGCCTCCAAGGGCATACATGTGGTGCACAGACAAATGTGTAGGCAAACAATCACATATATGAAATAAGATAAAAATAATTTTAAAGATCCAAAAATCTGTGATAATCCCTTATATCCTATCAGACCACGATGGAATAAGACTGGGAATCAACAATTAGAGGAACTACAGACTCCACAGAATACTTGTAGACTAAACAATACATTTTTAAAATTGGGTTATCCAAGGAATCAGGGAGAAAATTTAAAAATTCCTAAAAACAAATGATAATGAGAATACAACCTATCAGAACCTTTGGGATGCAACCAAGGCAGTCCTAAGGGGATGTTTACAGTGACAAGCACTCACATTAAAGAATCTGAGAAATATTAGATAGACCACCCAACGATGCACCTCAACGCTCTCACAAAACAAGCAGCCAATTCCAAGTGAATATAATAAAGATTAGGTAAGAAATCAATGAAATAGAGACCAAAAAACAACACACAAAATAGAACAGTTCTTTGAAAAAGTTAGTGAGATAGACAAACCCTGAGCTAAACTGCCAAAAGAAATAGGAGGAAGACACAGATTAATGAAATTCTAGGTCAAGAGGGTGACATTCCAACTGACTCCAATATCATGCAGAGTGTTTTGAGAGATTACTGTGAAAACTTATACACTAAAGGACTTGAAAATCTAAAAGAAATAGATTTCCTAAATGTATATCATCTAACAAAATTAAAGCCAGAAGATATAAATTAACTTAATCAGACTCATTATAAGCAATGAGATCAAAGCTCTAATAATCAAAAGCCTCAAAGAAAAGCCCAGGACCAGATAAATCCACTGCTGAATTCTATCAAATTTTCAAGGAAGATATCACGCCAGTTCTTTTTAAATTGCTCCACAACATAGGAAGTGAAGGGACACTTCCAAATTCATTCTGTGACACCAGTGTTATTCTGATACAAAACCCAGTTAATATACAACTAGACAAGAAAGCTACAGGCCAATTTCTTTGATGAACATAGATGCAAAAATGCTCAATAAAATAGTGTAAACCGAATTCAGTAACACATTAAAAAGATTATACATCATGACCAAATGGGATTCAATCGAGAAAGGCAAAGTCGCTGGGCGGTGGTGGCGCATGCCTTTAATCCCAGCACGCGAGAGACAGAACCAGGCGGATCTCTGTGAGTTTGAGGCCAGCCTGGTCTACAGAGTGAGTTCCAGGACAGGCACCAAAACAGCACAGAGAAACCCTGCCTCGAAAAAACCAGAAAAAGAAAAAAGAAAAAAAGAAAGGCAAAGTTGGCTCAACATAAATAAGTCAACAAATATATTAACTTAAGGACAGAAACCACATAATAATCTTGATTGATGCTGAAAGGCATTTGACAAAGTTCAACATGTCTTCATGATAAAAAGTCCTGGAGACATTAACAATAGATGGAACATACTTCCAAATAATAAGGGTTGTATACAACAAACTCATAGCCAGCGTTATACTAAATGGAGACAAGCAAAACATTTCTCTAAAATTAGGAATGAGGTGAGGACGCTCACGCTTTCTTACTTGATCTGGTTCTTGAAGTCCTGGCTATAGTAGTTAGACAAGACAGAGATATAAAATGAGTAAAAATAGGAAAGGAAGAAGTCCAGCTATCCTATTTGCTCTCTGCATGTAGAAGTCTTTATTTAAAATACCCTATAGGATCCACTAGAAACGTTAGATTTAATAAACCCAGTAAAGTTGCAGGATTCAAAATCAATATGAAAATCAGTAGCCTTCTTATATCCCAACAATGTACTCTCAGAGAAGGAAATTAGGAAAAACATCCTACTCAAAATAACTTCAAAATAATTAAATGTCTAGGAATATATCTAACCAAAGAAGAGAAAGACCCTCTACAATGGAAACTTCAAGACATTGACTAAGGATATCAAGAAGATATTAGATAGAACAAAGATCTTCCATGCCCCTGGATTAGCAGACTTAATATTGTAGAAACGACTATATTACCAAAATTAATCTACAGTTTTAATACAACACCTACCCAAATACATCATCATATTCCAGAGATTTTAGAAAAAAAATCCAAGAATAAATATGGAACCATAAAAGACCATAAATACCCAGTTTTAGAGAGTAAGAAGACAGCTGGAGTTACCACAATACCTAACCTCGAATTATACTATATAGCTAAGTGATAAAGACAGCCTGGTATCAGCAAAAAAATAGACACCTAGACCGGTGGATAGAACAGAGTTTCTGAAAATTAACCAACAAAGATATGTCTACATAATTTTTGACAAAGGATGCAAAACTACATAAAATTCTGCTCACCTAATTTTGACACAGGTGGGCTATTCAACAAATGGTGCTGGGAAAACTGGATATCCACCTGCAAACAAATGAAAAATTAGATTTGCATCTTTCTCCTTGTATAAAAATCAATTCAAAATGGATCAAAGGCCTTAATTTAAAGCCTGAAATGTTCAACCTGCTAGAAGAAAACATGGAGCTTACTCTCTAAAGCCTTGGGAGTATGCATGAACTTTCTGAGCAGAACTCCAATAGCACAGGACCAGTCTTGAGTGTCAATAGATGGGACTACATGAAATTAAAAAGTTCTGCACAGCAAAGGAAACTATCAGCAGAGTACAGGCAGCCCATGGAATGGAAGAAAATCTTTGACAACTACACTTCAAATGGGCTAATATGCAGAATTTATAAAGAATTGTAGAAATTAAATACCAAGGAAACAAAACTGCCAACCAACAAATGGATTAATGAATTAAATAGACAGTTTCAAAAAAAGGTAAGTGGCCAATAATTATTTTAAAAAGTGTTCAACTTCCCTAGCCATCTGGAAAAATATAATCATGTGATTTTTATTTTAAAAGTATGCATATGTGTGTGCATCTATCACATATACATGTGCAGTGGCTATGGAGGTCAGAGGTGGCAGATCCCCTGGCCTTTTAGTTATAGATGGCTGTGAGACACCAGACGTGGATGCCAGGAATCAAACTCAGGTCCTCTGCAGAAGTAGTACATGGTCTTAAATGCTGAGCCTTCTCTCCAGCCCCCATGGTTCTATTTTATAATCTTCAGTTTCTAATCATTCATTGGTAGTATACAGAAATATGATTACTTTTTTACACAGTGGCCTTGGGTCCTATAACCTTGTCAAACTCAACCTATTAGTTCCAGAACTTTTTCTTTTTTTCTTTATCACTTAGCTATATAGTATAATTTGAGGTTGGGTATTGTGGTAACTCCAGCTGTCTTCTTACTCTCTAAAATTGGGTATTTATGGTCTTTTATGGTTCCATATTTATTCTTGGATTTTTTTTCTAAAATCTCTGGAATATGATGATGTATTTGCGTAGGTGATTTGGCAGAGATTCCTTGGGATTTCTCATATAGGCAGACATATTATCTGTGGAATATGAACAGTTTGTTTCTTACTTTCCAATAGGTATTTCTTTGTATTTCTTTATGTATTTCTTTGTATTTCTTTGATGTGCCTTATTCCGGTGGCTAAGGCTAATTGTAGGACATTGAAATGGTGCTATGAGTGTGGTCTTGCTCCCAGTCTTATGCAGAACGATGTCAGTGTTCCTTATAAACACACTTTTCAGGTTATGGAAGCTGCCTTCTAATTCCAGTTTGTTAAAAGATTTTGAAAATAAATTATGACTGGATATTGAGTGTAACTAAATACTTTTCTGAGTCATTAAATGGCCTTTGTGTTGGTTCCTTTACTGTGTTAATGTGGTAAATTGCATTGATTTTTACATTTTGAGCTGGTTTTGAACTTTTAAGATACATCTCACTAGGTCAAGGTGTGTGTGTGTGTGTGTGTGTAGAGGAGGAAAGAGGAAGAGAGAAAGGGGGAAGAGAGAAAGGAGAGGGGAAGAGGGAGGCAGAGAGAAGAGAGAGAAAAGAGAGAAGAAGATTTGTATATGTACATAAATGATTTGCTAATATTTTGTTGAACTCATAGGCATGGTCCTACAGTTATATTTGTTAAGAATATTTTTAACTACTCTTTTAATTTTATATTTAAATTTTTCATACTGGTTAGGCATATTCTCCTTGATACTAGTTTGATTATTTAGTAGACTTGGAAATATTTCAGTCTTTATTGGGTGAGGTTTGGTAATTTGTGACTTTCAAGAAATCCATTGCTTTCCAGTAAGTTGTAGATTTAAGTCACAACTGTCAGAACACAGTCCAGGAATGGAGTTGTGAGGAGAATTCTGAGTGCCTGTGAGGACTCTCCAAGGAAACAAGGTAAGAGTCTTGTGACTTTGGTTCCTTCCAAACATGGAATTGCTCTTGGAGTGCTTTCGTGTTCCTCCCAGGTGTGTGGATAGGAGTGAGCTGACTTCAGATTACTCATTGTTTCTTACTGGAGTTACTCAATTAATGTTTATGCCTCTATGGAAAAACATGTTTTTGCCACAAGGAGCTTGTCTTTGTGATTGTAGACAGCTTCAACTCATGAGAACTTTACTCACGTGACCTTTCTTAACTATCAGAGTATAAATTGTCTGAGGCTCTGAATAAAGTTGGCTATGGTGTGAGACTTTAGTCCACCTCATTTATTGACTGCATTCTCCCAGGTCCCAACCACCTCTAATGTGGTGACAATAAACCTAAATACTAAATTCATAGTATTTTTTCTTTAAGTTAAAAATATTTTATTTTATGTGTAGAAGTGTTTTGCTGGTACGTCTGCATGTACCATGTGTGTATGGTGCTCAGAGAGGGCAGAAGAGCCCATCGGATTTCTTGGAACAGGAGTTACAGATGGTTGTGAGCCACTATGTGGGTGCTAGGAACCAAAGCCAGGTCCTCTGAAAGAGCAGCCAGAGCTTTAACTGTAAGTCATTTCTCCCGCCACGGTGGCATTTCTTTCTGGTTTGTGACTGTGGTCTGTGGCATTTTGATTTTCACCTGCATACTGGGAATTTGTGTCTTCTCTCTTTCTTTGTTATTCTACCTAGAGATTTATCAATTTTTATTGGCCTTTTAACAAATGCAATGTTTGTCTTGGTTGACTTTACCATTTTTCTGTTATCAATTTCACTAATTTCTGGCCTTTATTATCCTTACTTCTGACTGCTTTGAGGGTTTTTTTCCCCTTAGTTTTTCAAGATGATATCTTAGACTGCTGACACCTGTCTTGTTCTCAAACATAAGCATTTAATTACACACATCTTTCTTTTAAACACCTCTTTCATTGCATCCCACTAACTTTGATACACAATTTCAAATTCGTTTAATTGAAAAGTTTTTGTTTATACCCATTCTTAAGTTTATTTGTTGAGACTAGGAACTTCAGATAGGATCACAATTTCCTAGGTTCCATATGATGGCTCTGCTGGGACTCCCCAGGATTTCCCATAAGTCTTCTTCCCTGACTTTTCATTTAATTGACACAGATGAACCTGTTCTTGCATCCCTTGACAGCACCAAAACTATGTTCATTTTCTGGACTTTTCAATTATTGGAGCCAATGCTTTCCATGTGTGGTAGTTTGAGTGTAACTAGGCCCCATGTTCTCACAGGGAGTAGTACTATTATTAGGAGGTGTGGCTATATTGCAGTGGGTATGGCCTTGTTGTCACAGGAAGTATGTCACTGTGGGAGCTGGGTTTGAGGTTTCCAATGCTCGGTATAGCACCCAGTGTCTCAGTCAACTTCCTGTTGCCTTTTGATCAAGATGTAGCCAGTACCATGTCTACCTGCATGCAACCATGCTTGTCGCCCTGATGATAATGGACTGAACCTCTGAACTGTAAGCCACCACCTCAATTATTGCTCTCCTTATAAGAGTCGTTGTGGTCATGGTGTCTCTTCACAACAATAGAAACTCTAACTAAGACGCCATGTATCCTACACTAGATGATATTGGTTTGTATGCTATGGGTGATGGTTTGAATAAGAAATGCCCCCCATAAACTCATGTATTTGAACACTTGGTTCTCGGTTGATGGTGTTGTTTGAGGGAGGTTATGGAACATAATTGTATGACAATCTTTTCCTGGCAAGATACAACACACACACACACACACACACACACACACACACACACACCCCTACTCAACCACAAAGGTAATCTATGACAGACCAAAGCAAAAACTGCACCGGTGTCCAACTTGGGGAACTAGTGAGTGTTTAGTAGAGTTACTAACAGGACTATGTGTGGGAGATGATTTACAAGGAGCAGGGATGACTCAAACTGCTGACTCACTAAAAATCCCACCCCAGCACAGGTGAAGGCTCAAAAAAAAAAAAAAAAAACCCTGCAATCCAGAGGCCTCAGCATAGCTTGCAGACAGCTCGTTAACCCCTTCTCTACTCAGTTCAGTTGGTCAGAATCCTCTCCCAAGCAGTTGTTGACTCATTTCTACACTTCTGGGAAGAGGCTCTCAACCATTTTCCAAGTTTCTGTTTTCCTAGACATGTGAATTTTTGTTTCCTCCTTGAGTATCATGAGCATTCCTCTCCTTCCTAGAAGGGATGTTTCAATTAGGAGGAAAATGCTATACAACAAAGCTTTCATACGTATAGCTTTACAGCAGGAAGTATGCCACTGGGGGTGGGGTTTGGAGATTTATAACCCCACCTCACTTCCAGTCCTCCCTCGCCACTTTCTGGGTGTGAATGGAAATGGGATCAGTCAGCTTCCTATTCCTACTGCCTGTTGCCACGCTTTTCCCACCATGATGGACTCTAACGATCTGGAACTGTCAGCCAAAATAAAAATTTTATTTCCTAAATTGTTTTTTTGTGGGGGTATTTCAGTTACAAGAAGTAACTAATACACTATGATGTTAGTGAAAGAGTTCTGACTAACATACAAATATGGGGGGGGGGTCCAAAAGCTGCAGTGGTGAATGAAACTTCAGCCTACAAATGTGTCAGTAGTAGGAAGAAAAGAGGGACCCCCTTTAAATGACAAGTGGTAAAGAAGTCATGCAGAATGAAAGGAGTGCTCAGAGAGACAGAAAGTTGTTTTTGAAGACCCAGAAAACGAATGAGTCAAAAAAAGAAAGTAATTGACAGTGTAAAATACTTACAAGGAACCAGTCAAGATGAGGACCGAGAAGGGCCCTTTGAATCTATCAACAAGGAGGTTCTTGAGTCTGCTAAACTAGAAGAGTCCTTGGCACCCATTGCTCTGTGCCCCTTTCTGCAGAGTAAGAAATTGAAACAAAGAGATATTTAAGTTTTTGTTCATGTTTTGATTTGCTTTGGAGGTGGCAGATACAAGATTACAGCTCAAGGAGACATGGCTCTCCCAACCCTTCAACATCTAGTCCTGCTCCTTGCCTAGTACTTGACGACTTCTTCTTCTTCTTCTTCTTCTTCTTCTTCTTCTTCTTCTTCTTCTTCTTCTTCTTCTTCTTCTTCTTCTTCATATCTATCCAAAGCCACACATGTCATGTTCTGTTCTGTTTTTGTTGTTTGTTTGCTCTTTCAAATCATTTATTCAGTTCACAGTTGATAGTCTTTGAGCACAATCAGCAAATCTTACTAAACAGAGCTCAAACACACATTGGCCTCATTTCAGCCACAACAGCCTCCAGGGAGCCCCAGAAACCATCTCATCAGGTAGGCAGTGAAGAGGAAAGCCTATGTCTTAAATGCATCTACTGAGAATCCCTCATTCCATGGGCCAATGAGAACATCAGTTTAGTACTTCTTTTTAACCATATTTTGTATATTCCACACAGCAGATCAAGGCTAGGAAACTGTAGACATCTTAAGGTGACCACTGGGAAAGGTGGATTTGGTAAAGATGAAGAAGACTAAGCCAGAAATTTAATTTTAAGGAGATCCTTAGCAGAACCGGCTACGCATGAATCCATCTACCTACTTAAATAAAACCAAGTATTTTTGTATCAGGCATGAGACCCCAGATTTAATCCCAGTATGTCATAAACCAGTTTATGACACCAATAATCTCAGTACTTGGTTTATGACACCAATAATCTCAGTACTTGGGAGGTAGAGGCAGGAGGATTACAAGTTTAAGGTCATCTTTGGCTACATAGCAAGTCTGGAGTTGGTCTTAAATAAAACACAACAAATAATAACAAAACTTGGCTAGATATGTCCTTTCCATACAGAGGTAGGCTATATGTCCCTTTCTTTTAATCTG
>CABHPQ010172098.1:33053-74239 GCA_902168405.1 Peromyscus aztecus | reverse complement strand
ACACACATATGTTGAATCATAGCAAATATAGTAAAAAATAAAATCTTAGTCATATAGCCTCCATACAACATGGGTACTTTTTCCATCACTAGGAGAGGCACTTTCTCATTGGTAAGACAAAGTGTGGTACCTTTGATGATCTCCAGTTATGTTCATAGCTCAGTACATATTTGGGGAAATGTTATTATCCACAAAGAATTATAACAGACTGGGAGGTTCAATATTGTAAAGATGCTAATTCTCAGACTAGGTTGCACACACTTAGGATGTAGCAGGAGGTTGGGGAAGACTGGGATGAATCAGTCTCTTTTGGACATGATAGGATGGGCACACTCATGAACTCATAATAGCTGTGGTTACCCACACAAGAAGTATACAAGATCCACCTACTCAACACTTCAGCATGGAAGGAGGAGGGGAAATGAACACCCAGAAACTGAGGTGCTATTGATAATTGATGCTTTGTAGAGGAAGGGGAGTCAGTTTTCTCTAGGGGTGTTGTTTCTCATAAGTTGACCATGCTGTAGTAGCTGGGGATGGGATAGTGCTAATTAGATTCAGTGTGTCATTAACAAGAATGAAAATAAGAAGTTATGAAGTTGGAAGAGGGATGTATGTGTTGGATACCTAAGAGGTCTTAGAGATTTTAGAGAAAAGGGATGAACATGATCCAAATACCTTGCATTCACATGTGAAAGTCTCAAAGAATAGATAAAATATTATATTTAAGAAGTTTAACTCAAAATATTAACATTAATTGATCTTGTCACTGTGCTATCCTTGTTTTTGTGAAACCCCCCATTTCATCCATGTAAAAAGTGTAGATGATAATGCCACTGCCATTCTTTTTTTTAATTTTTTTAAAGATTTATTTATTATGTATACAGTGTTCTGCGTGCATGCCAGAAGAGGGCGCCAGATCTCATTACAGATGGTTGGGAGCCACCATGTGGTTGCTGGGCATTGAACTCAGGACCTCTGGAAGAACAGCCAGTGCTCTTATCCACTGAGCCATCTCTCCAGCCTGTAACTGTCATTCTTTTACAATGAAGATTAGTCTATTTCTTAATCATCACAACCTTTGAATATTTTACTTTACAGGGCAAAGGGGTTTTGTTAATTTGAGTAAGTTTCTTAAATGAAGAGATTGCCCTGGATTAATCATAAAGGTCCTCATGTCGTAATCATAATGGTTCAATGTTGTCAGAAGGCATAAGAGAAAAGTTCAAATTCACAAGCAAGAGCTATAACAAGAAGGCAGAGGCTGGAAAGATAAGCTCAGAACAATTAAAGGGTCTAAAATGGAGGACTATAGATCAATGTTAGAATCTAGAAAAAGCAAGTAAAGAAATGGTCTTCTAGAGTGTCCAGAAGAAATTAATTCTGTCTACCAACTGATGCCCAGTTTGTTTAGTTTCTGTTCCTCAGAACTATCAAGACAGTGAACTTGTGCTGCCTTAAGAAAAGAAATCGAGCCGGGTGGTGGTGGTGGTGGTGGCGGCGGCGGCGGCGGCGGCGGCGGCGGCGGCGGCGCACGCCTTTAATCCCAGCACTAGGGAGGCAGAGGCAGGCGGATCTCTGTGAGTTCGAGGCCAGCCTGGCCTACCAAGTGAGTTCCAGGAAAGGTGCAAAGCTATACAGAGAAACTCTGTCTCGAAAAACCAAAAAAAAAAAAAATAAAAATCGAGGTGTCTGTGTCTGTATAGAACGGCTTGAGGATTAGCAGCACATTGCAGAAGTAATGTTGGATCTGGCTGAGTCCACAGTTGGTCCAATGGAAAATCAGTGTGGACAACAGAGTTCAGGGACCCATGGAGCCAAGTGCTAGCAGCCAGGGAGCACATGCTCTCACACTCATCGTACTGTTATACCTGAGTGGGTAATGATGAGCAAGGCATGATCATAGGACACGATTGTGTAGAGGAAACTCACTTAATCCTCTGTTATAGATGACTGGAAGTTTTGTTTTTTGCATTCTGCAGCATCTTTTTTTCTTTCCCCTACTGAGTTTGGACTGGCATGCTTTCTGGATACCTTCTGTTACAAACTCAAAATTTTGGAAATATAGAAAACTACAGCCACCCTGGTACAGAGTTGTCCTTAATTACAAAGATGAGCCAATGATGCTTTTATTTAGAAAGTGGAAAAGCAAAAATATAAGTACAAGTTTTCAACATGTTTCTCTTAAAAATTAGGAAAATAGATCCCCATATTCCGAGGCCTAGCTCAGGTCACACAGATCATGAACAGGCACAGGCAGGTGGGTTTCTCAAAACCTCCATATATTGGGACACAAAACAAATCTCAACAAATACAGGTAAATGAAATAACTCCATGTATCCTCTCTGCTCACGATACAATAAAGGTTAGAATCAACAGTTATCAATAGTAGAGAATCAAAAGAATCTCTACTCGTTACACAAATCCCTGGAGACTGACTACCACATTACTGAATGATAAGTGGGTAAAATAAGATATCAAGAAACATCATGGAATTAAGTGAAAATCAAAACACAACACAACAATACCCCTGGGACACTTTAAAAGCTGTCCTAGGAGGGAAATGTATAGCTCTAAGTGCCTACATTAAAAAGATCTAAAAATACACGAGAGAAGTTGGGGGAGAGGAAAGAATATGTAGAGTCAGAGAAAAAGGAGAGAAAGAAAGAAAATAGAAATAATTTTAAAAAGAGAAAAAAATCAGAGAGCATGAATAAATGACTTAATGATACAACTCAAGAATTTGAAAAAAAAAAAACAACAACACAACAACACAAACAAACCAAACCTAAACCGAGCAGATAGGAAGACATAACAGAAATAAGAGCAGAACTCAATGAAAACTAACAAAGAAAGCAACACAAAGACTCAGCAGATCTAAGAGCTGGTGCAATAAAAAGGTAAACACTGACAGAGCTTGGTCCAGCTAACCATAAGAAAGATAAAATCTAAATTAACAGAGTCAGAAATGAACAGGGAAACACTATGACAGACACCAAAGAAATTTAAAACATTAGGAGACCTTGACAAACCTACACTTCATTAAGTTAAAAACAGCAATAAAATGCATTGGACTGAGAAATGCCCAGGCTCAGATGGACTCTTAGCAACATTTTGCCACACTTCAAAGAGATCTATGACCAATACTTCTTAAATTATTAAAAAGACAAGAATCAGAAGAGTTCCTTCTGTAAAACCAGTGTTGTTGTTATACCCATACCATGTAAAACACATTAAAAAGAAAAAGAAAAAACTACAGTTCAATATTCCTATTGAACATAGATTAAAAAATTCTCATAAAAATATTTTCAAATTGAATTCAGGCTATATAAAAAAGATCATCCAACATAATCAAAATTTTTTTATCCTAGATATTCAGGGATAGTCAACATACATAAATCATCATATAGATCATATAAATAGACTAAAGTAAAAACTTATATGATCTTACTTAAAGTAAAAACGTACATGATCTTTTCAATAGATACAGAAAATTCAGCCATGTCTTTATGATTAAATTCAGACAATACTCAACATGTCTTTATGATAAAATTCCTAAATAGAGAGGGAACATACCTCAACACAATAAATGATGTGCATGATAAACTCACATCCAACATTAAGAAGGATGACACCAATAGACTTACCAATGTGGAATGGGGAAAGTACATAAGACCTCAACCCTACATAAAGAAATATATTCCAATAAGGAATGCTATGTCCCCCCCAGGAAAGAGCACACCAATTGGTTATCCAATACCAAATGGTTATATCTGAAAACACACACACACACACACATACACATCATTATATGGACTGAGAAGAATATATACATATATATTTCTTTGTATATTTGTATATATGTAAATATATATTATACATGGAACAACAATTAAAGAAAAAGAAGTCATAGATTTAAAGAGAGAAGTAGTTATACATGGGAGGAGCTGGAGGAAAGAAAGGTGTTATAATATAATGTAATAATAATTATATTATAATCCCAAAATTTTAGATATATATGTATATATATACATATATATATATAGATAGATATATCCACATACAGTACCCTAAAAGACATAGGTGTAGGAAAGAACTTCCTGAGTAGAATTCCATTTACTCAGGAATTAAGACCAATATTTGATAAGCTAGTGTCCTTTGGATATGGCAGGCAAGCTGCTACCATGGATCTCGATAATATGGTTGCTTAAACAAGATCTTTACAATGACAACAGCTGTTGGCATGACAATGTGGATAGTGGGCGTTCATAAAGACCCCCTCCTCCAAGATGAAGAGTTATAGAAAATCGATGTTTACCGTGAGGGGAAGATTTTGTTTTTTTCAGGGATGAGCTTCCTGATAAGTTATCCAGTCACAATTGGTCAGTCTTAAACATGTACATATGAGCAACGGTAAAAAGATACACATGTGTGTGTGCCCACATATATGTAAAAATTAAAAAAGAAAAGTAAAATCATAAAACATGTATTGTTATATGTAGTAATAATGAAAAAGAGGTCATTAATTTGAAAAAGTGTTAGGGAGGCATAGGATTTAGAGAGGAGAGAAAGAGTGTAAGTGAAGTATATACAGTAAGTAGGTAGCCCAAAATTTCTCCACTCCTGCCTTGCCTAGCAGTCCGGACAAATCTCTCCCACAGACGGTCACATACCTGTTTATAAAATAATCACTCAGAGGCTTATATACTTATAAACTGTATGGCCTATGGCTTTAGCTTCTTGCTAGCTAGCTCTTTCATCTTAAATTAAACCATTCCTATTAATCTTTATGTTGCCACATGGCCGTGGCATTAACCAGTCTGTTGGCATCTTGTTGCTCCTTTGGTGGTGGGCTGGCGACTCCTTGACTCCACCCTTCTTCTTTCACTGTCTCTTTTGGATTTTCCCGCCTGGCTCCATCCTGCCCTGCTATAGGCCAGTGATATAGCACAAATCTTAAATGATCTTATTAATAAGAACAAACCTGGTGCCAGTTATTGGATGACTGCTGGAAGATCAGAGAAGCAAAACAACTCACAGCCACCTCACCTTGTCAATTCCTCAGCTGATCCTATTTCCTCAGACTGGAAGCCTCTGAGTCCTCATCCAAATGGATCTCAGCTGAACTGCTGCTCAAAAGCCTAAAAGCTTAACCAGGCTCTAGTTCCTGGTTTTCTCGCCTTAAATACCTTTCTGCTTTCTGCCATCACTTCCTGGGATTAAAGGTGTGAGTCACAATGCCTGGCTGTTTCCAGTGTGGCTTTGAACTCACAGAGATCCAGATGACTCTTTGCCTCTGGAATGCTAGGATTAAAGGCATGTGCTACCACTGCCTAAACTCTATGTTTACTATTATGACTGTTCTGTTCTCTGACCCCCCAGATAAGTTTATTGTGGTGCACAATATATCAACCACACAATGAAGCTTTATTCATTATCTAACAAGAGCCACACATATTCACCGCATACAGAAAGATATCCCACAGCAACAGTATTGTATGCTACTTTCAAAAAACTCAAGAAGTTAAACTTTAAAAATAGGTAAATAATGCTAGATAAGATAAAAAGTGATAAAATGTATGAAAAGTAGAATGGACCAACCTTGTTCTTGCAGTCATCTCCATGTAATGGACTAGATTTTTAAGTTTTGGTAATATCTACCATTTCACATTAATGGCTCAATTTGCATTTTCTTGATGATTAGTGATATTGAAGGCATACATCTTGGCAATTCATATGAATTGTTTGGAAAATATTCAAGTCTCTCTTTGGAGACTCATCTCTCACACATGTATGCAATATTTATGTACTTAGACACATACGATATTAAGTGTTTTGAATGGTCTATTTTGGATATCAACTCTGTATCAAACAGATGACCTGCAAATGTTTCTTTCAGTCCAGGGTTGTCATTTTCTGGAGTGTTTCCTTTGGTGTGTACAACTTTTTTGCTGGTTGGAATCACAGTTGTCTGTTTGTACTTTTCATACAATACAGTTCAACAGTATTTTTAAGGAGGCAGAAATGTAAATTATTTTAATTACTGATAAACTGCCTTAATAAAAATAATTATTTTCAACTCAACCATATTTTTCTCTTTTTGATTTCTTGAGATGGGGTTTCTTTAGTAACAGCCCTGGCTGTTCTGAAACTCAATTTATAGACAAGGATGACCTTGAACTCCACAGAGATCCACCCAAGTGCTGGAATTAAAGGCATGTGCCACCACACCTGGCTCAATTCAGCCATTTTTACATCCAGTTAATTATCTTTATTTATTTTATATATCCATATTTATTAACTTTGCAACAAATGTAACTATTAATGAAATTTATATAACATTAAAATATATCAAATTAACATTCAAAAAAGAAAACCATAGACAGTATTGAAATTGTGAAATATTATATACTTCAACTGGATTATCTCAATTTAATCTTTAGGAGAAATTCTGATAGGTGTTGTCATCTGAATGGGCATGACAAGAAAGGAATATGGTCAAGCTTTGATCCCATACTATCTGGTACCAAATTCAATACACTCTCTTTTATGCTATGTTGCTTTTAGACAACTTCCAGATTACTTCTTTCTTGCAGGTCAGGTTAACATCAGTGAACAACAGTAATCATTGACTTAAGAAAGAACATACTTTTGTGTAGTTACGCTTATATATGTGATACGATTTTTGCCTGTATATATGATTGTTTTCATAGTAATTTAATTTTTTCTTGTTATTACTACCTCAAGAAAATGTAACCTGAAATGTACAATTTCTGTCCACAACTCTCTTCAGAGCTGACACCTTCATGCAACTGAAAAATAGAGCAAGGGATAAAGAAAAAAACCTAGGAGATGAGGGAGGAAAGAGGGCATAAACCGCTGGTAAAAGCTCTGAAAGACAAAATGACTGACCTTTAAAATTAATAATAAGCTACTTACACTACCAGGATAACTTAATTTTACAAATATGTGTGCCTTTATTAGTGCTCTGAAGAGCTATAAGTACTGTTTCCAAAGGAAAATTTTAGAAGAAAGTTATAAAACAACACCACAACAGCTGGTGTTTGCTTGCACTTGACATATACAATGTTGAAACTTCAGATAATCTTTGACCATATTCTACCATATTTTGTTCTATTTACTTGGAAGTTTTTCTCAAATTAACATCTCTTGAAGCATCAAACTATAAAAGTATCCACAGATGCCAGTAACCAGGGATACCATTTCCAAGTAAATCTGTATTTGGTATGGGTGTGTTTTATGACGTATCTGATGGATTTTTCTGGAATTGTGTGTTCTGGGCTAATTAACAGTTGAAAAGGATTTAAAATTGTAAGTAGTAACTGGATAACATGTAGAGACTCAAATCCTTAAAGGTTAGGGCAACTTTTATAATAATCCCAGTGCTGATACTTGTGTTGATCAGTTCAACCCTATTTTCTCTGTAATTAAACAATGCAGCAATTTCTTCAGTTATTTTCACTAAGTGACATCTAAATCTCAGGAATAGAAGACATAGAGATTTAAGGCATATTCTGGAGCTCCAGGGCACAATGAAAAAAATGGTGGGTTTTAGATTGTTACAAAGCATATATGAGATGGCATGGTAAACCCAGGGCATCCTGCAAAGATGAGGTCAGGAGGTTAGTCATCCACATCCAAGAAAGGTGATGATTTTAATATATAAGTGACAAAGGCATTTGTTAACTGTGTGGTTTTTAATGAAAATTTCATATACCATGCATAAAGTTTATGTGGTGTGCCCTCAATTCACAGAGCTTTTGATTTGTATGCCAAATTATATTGTGCTTGAATCCTCTAATTCTGAGGAGACAAAAATTGGTCACTAGAGATCCCAGCTAAAGCATTCTACATTTCTTTTAATTCCTTGGTAATGTCAACATCCAGACTAGGCATATTAGTTGACAGGGACCTGTATCTAACTGGACAGACAGTCAAGGTTGCTCATCCCGATGGGTGAACCAGAGGGAGGCTCCAGTTGGGCTGCTTTACGAGGTTAACTATAAAATTTACAGTTTGCCATAATACCTTTTACACTGTGGGAAAAATTTATAAAACAAAAGCATGCCTTATTCTCTTTCTGGTAAACTAGGGGGACATTTTCAAAAAGAGTGTTATATACTAATTAATAGTTATCACTGGGCACATTGTGGTGGTGCACAGCTGTAACTTACAGGCTGAGACACAAGAACTGAAAGTTCAAAGTCAACCTGAGCCACATAGTGAGATGTTATCTCACAAACAAACAAACAAACAAGACAGTCCAATGGTAGAAATTCTGGGTTAGAATAAAGTCATCCCAGTGGATAAGTGCTTCTGCACATTGCCTTTCGACCCTGCAAAATGAGATGAATTATATGGTGGGCCCTTGCCATTGCATAACCTTGTGCTTAGGTCAGGACTTTACGAATGTTGTATGCCAGGCTACCAGAGTTAGTAGGATTTTTTTCTCAGCACAGTGTCACAGCTTATTCAAGGAAGCCATGGCAAGCTAGCACAGCTTGTTCTTTCTCAAATACCTCTGAAATGCAGTTGAAACAAATATTAGGAGTCTGGGTACACTTCATGTTAGTATTCTAGCTCCGCCTTCCTCATCTGCTAGAAAAGGTGGCATGTATTGCATTAAGAGGATGCATATGACATGTACATGAAACCTTTTTAGGAAATATAATTCACACTTTCTGTATATATGTGTACAATCGATTGTGGGACTTATTGTGCAAATCTTGCTTCTTACAAAGTATCCAAAGTACAATTTATACTTTAAATCAAATAAACATGGCTTGCAGAACTAGCATAATTATATGAGAATCTGTATAAATTGGAGAATAAACTCAATGAATACTTTTGATCCTTTTTCTCTAAGGACATTTTTTTTACACTTAATATCTGTCCTTAGGTTTTTACAGAATAAAATTTAAGATTTCTGAAATGGACACTTGGAATTTGGACAAAATGTCAGGAATTTTCCAGAGAAGGACAGCTGATAGCTGTTATCAGTAACCAATAGGAAACATACAATGTATATGTCACATTCATGGATATAGCTCTCATAGTTGTCAGAGTATTAAACATGTTAAAATCTACAATTGTTTTAGCTCCTGAAAGGGAATAAAGACAGTTTGGGGGAATAAAACTGTTTTGTTAAGTGTTTCCTAATATGTCAATTTCTTCATAAGCATACTATGTTTTTTAGTGGACTGTATTATATATAATTTTTATTATGAAGTGTATAAAACACACAAAGAAGGAGATTCATTTGAATAAAGCATACTGTAGGAATATGACACTGGATTGCAATTCTTGAAAATATTTGTATAGGTAGTAAAATTAAGTTGTTTTTCTCAGAACACAAAGCAAAGCAGCAGTGTGTCCCTTCTGCTGAGACGACCACGCTCACAGGGATTTTCTTTGGGATTCGTACAAGTGTTTACCAAGGAGTGAAAAATTATCAGTTGCTTCATTAGAAGTTAGGGTTCGATATTTGTAGTGCTCTTTTGAAATTCTCATCGCCACATTGGAAGCATAATTTAATCAAAGATTTTGAAGACATTAAGCATATTCTTTACTTGATTATTTACCCTGAGTAAATACTGACCCATATTTTAATTTCAACAGGGCTTTCTTCACCTCTTTGTTCCTCAGGGTGTACACAACAGGGTTGAGTAAGGGTGTCAGCACAGTGTAGAAAACGGCCACAACTCCATCCACAGCATCCCTGGAGCCTGGCCTCAGGTAGATGAAGATCCCAGGGCCAAAGAAACAGAGGACCACGATGCAGTGCGAGGCACAGGTCTGGAAAGCTCTGTGTCGGCCCTCTGAGGTGCGGATCCTCAGGATGGAACAGACAATGGACACATAGGACAGAGAAATCAGCAGAAAGCAGCCTGAGGCCACCACACCAATGTTTACAAAGATGACCATCTCATTGGCTGAGGTGTCTGCACAGGCCAGCTTGAGGATGGGAGGAGCATCACAGAAATAATGCTGGATCTGGTTGGGTCCACAGTAGGGCAAATGGAAAGTCAATGAAGTCTGGACAGCAGAGTGCAGGGAACCAGTGAGCCAGGTGCCAGCAGCCAGGAGGGCACACACTCTCCCGCTCATCATGCTGCTGTATCTGAGTGGATAACTGATGGCCAGGTAGCGATCATAGGACATGACTGTGTAGAGGAAACACTCAGTGCTACCCAGGAAGTGGAAGGAGTAGAACTGTGCCACACAGCTGTAGAAGGAGATAGCTCCGCCCCCTGGGGACACCAAAGTCATCAGCATTTTAGGCACTGTGACTGTGGAGAACCACATGTCAATAAAGGAGAGGTTGGTGAGAAAGTAGTACATGGGTGTGTGGAGGTGGGAATCCATCATGATCACCGTCAGGATGAGGAGGTTGCCCAGCACAGTGAGAATGTAAATCACCAGGAAGATTGCAAAGAGAGTGGTGTCCAGGACTGGTGGGTGAGGAATGCCTGAGAGGAAGAACGTGGTCACTAGGCTCATGTTTGACATGTCTTCATATGAAATATGGCCATTGAATTTTCACTGATGAAGAACACAAAATGTAAATTGTTTTATTATATTTGATATAGACATTCAGTTCAAATGAATGATTGCTTTCTTATGCCAGCCATATCCCTGTTAGCCATATGAAAAGAATGTAAAATTTACATGAAATGGTTGACTTTTAACAAGAGGATCAAAATTAGTATTCTTGGTTTTGTAAAATTAGAACGATCATGCTCAAGTAATAACTAGTGCTGATAAACTTCTCCCAGCACCAACCTTCATTCTAATAGCCTTCTCTCCTTTCCTTTAACACGTATGGGTGCTTGTGCATGTATACACACACACACACACACACACACACACACACACACACACACACACACGTACACGCACACACACATACCTCCAGTCATTCATTCTCCCCCTTTGATCATTAAATAATTGCATTTGAATAAGAAAATGACAGCAACCTCCCTCCTTGATGCTCTCTGGTAAGATACCAGGAGTGAGTGTGCATGCCTGCAATATTTTTTTGTATTTCAGAGAGTCTGCCTTTTTTCCTGTGTCCTGCCTTTCTGGTCATAAGAAGAGCTGAAAACTAGTACAGTAATGGTCAGAGCACATTTCCTCCATCCTTTCTTATTTATCACAGAAATAATGCTGGATCTGGTTGGGTACAGGAATTTAAGCTAGTGTTCATTCTACAGAAGTGTGATCAAATGATCTCTGCGCATTTTGAAATGTTCATGAAAAATTGTGCTTAAATTGTAAAGAGAACTAAACATGTCTCATCTTTGACTATCAGGTCTGAATTAAATATATTTTGCTATGAAATCTAAACATACAAACTGTATACACAGTCTGAAATTATTTTTGTTTGTTTGTAGGATATCTATTATTTCAGAGATAAGACATTTTTTTTCTTCAAAGAGCAGACTGGTGTCTCATAAATGATACAGTTAAATTTAAAAAGTAGTGAAAAGTCATGGAACCTCAGTAGAAATCTGGCCAGAAATCTAGACCTAGCCAATTAAAAAGGAGTGTCACTTGCTCAGTAATTATGATACTTCTGTACTTGTCACCTTTGCCTTGCTATCATGGACAGCCTTCCTGTGTGGAAGTCAGCTGGCGCTGGGTTCAGTGTTCAGAGGTATAGTGCTATGGTGTACAGGAAAAGTACTTAATTGACTGATGCATTATATAACAGGCCTTTATTAAACTATGCAGTATTAGCTAAGTCACAGCTAAGGCAATGTAAACTGACTTTAAGAAGACTGAAGAATCCAAGAGTTTCCGCTTTAAATATATCGTAGACTTTCCAGTGTGACCAGCCAGGAATGAAATGTTGAGTTTAGACAATTTTGGCTGCTTACCAATTGTGGAGTTCTTTTTGGATCACGAGGCAGATATTAAGGTTTACAGAAGCTCCATATCCTTGATGAGTAGTAGCAGTTATTCCCCTGCATGGTTAAAAACAAGAAGAAAAACTGTAGAAACAAGATCCTTTTGAAATAGAGTTTAAGATTGGGTTGATATTTCAGGAGATAATATTTTGGCCCTAGATTCTTCATAGGCAAGCATATTTCAACATTAATATAAATGTTGATAATTCTAGCCAAATTCATGTGTGTAAGCTGGTTCTGCTTTGATGGGCCCTCATTCTTTTGACCCCTTTGTTTTGCCAAAATGTAATGAATAACCATCAAAGTCTATCTTCAAGACTTCTGCAGGGAATGATTAATATTCATCCTAGATTTCTTCTGTGATTTCACAAGTGGAAAATAAGGACTTTTATGCCCTAGGGGGCAATTCTCTGTAGCGGCTACAAATCTCTTTGATGAATCTTTAACTTTTCTAGGCTCCAGGAATACTCAGGTGGTGGTTGCCAGAGACGCAGCTTACTAATTAAACCACTCCTCTCCAGGGCTTCTGTCCAGAAATCGATGTTACCTCACATTTGCTGGCTCAGAGATTTCTTTGGAACTTCTGCCTTTATTCCTTCTTTACGTTTAAAACATGTTTGTATTTTTTATGTGAAAGTGCCTTTTTTGTTTGTTTGTTTTCACATGAATTAATGAAACTAAAGAAAAAGGAGATGTTTCCTCCTGGAATTAATGCATGTCTTAATTACTAGGGAAAGAGTTCTCATAAAAAATAAAAAACAATCCAAAGCCCACACTGTGCTAAAAGCAATGCTGGCACCTATAGATGGGTAATATTCCTCTCTGTGGAAGAGTTTTGAATACTGGAAGCCCCTTATATTAAAATTCCTGACAACCTACCAGAACACTCAATTTTCTAACATTGGGTGTCTACTTAAATTAAGATACATTTTATCTATGTAAAACCACCACATATTTTAGAAAGTTTATTTTAAAAATTACTGGCAGTTTAGTTCTGCTTAACATATCTCAATATTACATTGTGAAATGCAAGCAGTTTTGGTATTTTATTCTCATGAGAAATGCACATCCTGTTCAGTATAGGTTTTCTCTCAAGAGGATCTCAATGACAGCATTGAATGAGTTTGATCTTTTCAGCAGGAAGAAAAGAATTATCCATTTTTTGGGCTCTCCTTTACAATATGGTGAGATTCTACGTGATAAACAAACTAGAGCTCCTGGCATCATCAAGAAATCTGTACTCAGGCAAGTGAGATGGCTCATTAGGTAACATGCTTGCTATACAACCTTGGCAACCTGAGTTGGATCCCTTGGACCTACATGAAGGTGGAGAGAACTCGCCCCCAAAATTGTCCTCTGACCTCCACAAGTTCAGCATGACACGTATACCTTCTCATACACATCATACATACACAATGATGATGGTAATGATAAATAAAATTAAACTTAAATACAATTCTTCACTTGTAGATTTTATATAAGATAATGCCCCACACCACCCAGACCATTCCCATGTGATGGTGTCATCTTCTGATGCTCTGCAAACGAGTAGATAAGGACAGGACTCCACGTGCTTGTATTTAGCAACCATTTCATTATTGGACTTGCTCTGCCAGTGTTCCTCCTTGAATGTTTGGTTTTTAAACAATGACTTTTGCTATTCAATGTTCTTTGCACTTCTATGTTATTTTGGAATCAGCTTTCTAATTTCTACAAACAGATCTGTTTAGGTTTTAGTCAGTGTTGCATTGAACATACAGAGTAATTATGGGAGAACAGACATTTTATAAGCATTGTGTCTGACCCATGAATACCACATATGTCTTTTATATCTCTCAACAATGCACTGATTTCAGTGCTCAGACCTAGCTCATCTTCCCAGATTTATCATTATTTCCTGTCTTGATATTTTAAGTGATAATTTTAGCATGTAGAAAGATAATAGATGTTTTATCTCAGTATTGTATCTTGCAGTTCAGCTAAACGGATTTCAGATAATGCATCAGATTGATTTTTATTTAGATGATCATGCTATCTGCTTGTTCTCTATGTAAGACCCCTGACACCACAATCCAGAACATTCTTTGAAACAAAAGTGTTCAGCTCCTAAATTTTCCTTCCTCAGAAATTTCGGTTGTCTGCACTTTTCCCAGATCTGAAAGCACTTGTTTGTATGCATTTGGTCCAGTTTATTATTCATTTGGGCTGGTTGATTAAATATAAACCCTGTTAGTGTGTGGACCAGGATATAAAATCTACAGTATATCTATTTTTGTCACTTTCTTTATATAATCATATGACAAGCATATGGATAAAATTTTTTAAGCATACCTACACAGTTCATATTTACTATGAACTAACAATCATTGGGCACCTCATCTCCACTTGCCTTTTGTTTCCATTTTGATCTCATTTGTCTTTGTTCATCCATTCTTAGGATTTCTTTATTGTGGTTTACAATTGCTTTTCAAGGCATTGTTATTTTATACAGTTAAAATGTGCATTTTTTGAAATTTAATTATGTGTAACTATAAGGCAGCATCAAAACATAAATAGTTTGTGTTACTTAACATTATATTTTGAAGACATTTATACATTGATATGTTGTGTTAGCTTTCCATTGCTGTTATAAAATAGCGAAGTTGATAAACTGTAAAGGAGGGAAGATTTACTTTTGTTTATTATTTCAGACATTTTATTCTATGGCCATATGATTTCATTGCTTTGTGACTGTGGCATGACTGATCTCTGTGGTCAGAAATAACAACTGTGACTGCTCGCCTCAAATAGTGAGAAGGCAAAAGAGTGGTTCAGGTGCCAATATACCCTTCCTGGTCACACCCCTAGTGACGGCCTCCTTCAAACTAGGCTCTGCCTTCTAAAATGTTGACCTCTACATAGTGTCATTGATTGAGGGCCAAATTTTCTACACATGGGACTTGGGTAACTAAATAATAGAAATGCTTATGCATGAAGAGTTGAAGGGGAAGGTAATTTGTAATTTTTATAACTGAAAGATTGGATTTGTAAACAAAGAATCTTTCTGATTCCGCGTCTTCAATCTTCCTTCTACAAGCCAGTTTTGTGAACACAGATACACACACCTACACAGACACACACACACAGACACACAGACACACACACACACCACCCTTAATACACACACATACAATTTTATTCCCAACATGTCTCCCCTCCATTGTGTCCTCAGTGAGGACTTACTGATAGGTCTTGGAGCTTGCCATGTATAAGAATTCTCTTCCGCAGGGCGGTGGTGGTGCATGCCTTTAATCCCAGCACTCGGGAGGCAGAGCCAGGTGGATCTCTGTGAGTTTGAGGCCAACCTGGACTACAGAGTGAGTTCCAGGAAAGGTGCAAAGCTACACAGAGAAACCCTGTCTCAAAAAACAAAACAAAACAAAACAAATTCTCTCGCATGTGCTAGGATTCTCCTCTCCTTGTTTGTGCAGGTTAAATGACCACAGTGCAAAGCATGCCCCACAGGACAGAGGAGACTAAGGGGGAGAGAGTCATATAAGCAGAACAAGGGTTAGCAGAAGCAACCAGACTCCAGACATGAACCAGCTGCAGGAGAACACATTTAATGTGGAAGAGAGATGATTTTTTTCTCAAGTTTCTAGGGTAGCAGGATGTGTTTCTAAGACAAACACCTATTTTGAATAAGATGGGACTGCACAGAGGCTAAAGACAAGACTTGCATTTTCTCCCTTTGAATCCAAGACACAGACCAGACACTCATCCTCGTTATATTTCCAGCTTATTTCAAAGGGTTAGTAATTTTCAAAATTATTAATAAGTGCTTTGACAGTAAATTCAAAAGTTCATAAGAGGTTTATAATAAAATTTTAGAATTTGAATTGAATGAAGCATCTAGTCTTCCATCTTTGCTAAAGAATGGCTCTTTGTTTCTTGAGAGATGGTCAAAAAGTTCTGTTGGAAGTCTGCTTTCATGGAAATTCAACACTTTATCTATCTATCTATCTATCTATCTATCTATCTATCTATCTATCTATCTATCATCTATCTACTTTAGTTTCCCATCCCTCCTCTCCTCCCCTCCCCCCACAATCCACTCCTTCTCAGTTTCTGTTCAGAAAGGGGCAAGCCTCTTATGGGTATCAAAAAAGCATGGCATATCAAGTTTCAGTAAGACTAAGTGTCTTCCCTTGTATTTAGGCTAGACAAGGCAATCTAGTATGAGGAATAGGTTCCTAAGAGCCAACAAAGCACTAGGGACAGCCCCTGCTCCCATTTTTAGGAGTCCCACAACTAGACCAAGCTGCACAACTGTCACATATATGTAGAGGGCTCCCTGGTTGTTGGTTCAGACTCTGTGAGTTCCTATGAGCCTGATTAGTTGTTAAAAACAATGACATCAGGAAATTTGAGAGCAAATAGAAGGGACTAGAAAAAAAAATCATCTTGCATGAGGTAACCCAGACCCAGAAAGACAAACATGGTATGTACTTACTCATAAGTGGATATTAGCTGTAAAGAAAAGAATAACAATCTACAGACCTGGAGAGGCTAGGTAACAAGGAGGGAAACAGGGAGGATGTATAAATCTCCCTGGGAAAGGGAGAAGAGCTCTCTTGGGTGAACTGGGGGCAGGTGGAGATGGGAACTTGAGAAATCAGATTGAGGATGGATAGAGGGGAAGAGTACTGAAAGAGATGACTGGAAAGAGGGGATGTATTAGGATCAGTAGAAACCCGATGCAAGGGAATCTCCCAGGAATCTACAAGGATGACCCTAGCTAAGACTCTTAGCAATAGTGGATATGTAGCCTGAACTGGCCATCTCCTGTGATCAGATTGGTGAATACTCCAGTTGTTATCAGAGATCCTTCATCCAGTAACTAATAGAAACAGATGAAGGGACACACAGCCAAACATTATGATGAGTTCAGGGAATCCTGCTGAAGAGAGGAAGGAAGGATTGTAGGAGACAGCGGGACATCAAGGACATCACAAGAAACTCCACAGAAATTCAGTACTTTTTCAAAGAATTCTTCATTGTGAATGAGAGCTTGTTTTTCACTGGAGTGATATTAGATCCTTTTAACACTTACTTCATTTTATTATTTTTGGAGATATGGTCTTAATATGTAGCCATGACTGGCCAGAACTTACTATGTAGATCAGACTGGCTTAGAACTTGCAAAGATCCTCCTGCTTCTGCTGCCTAAGTGTGGGGATTAAAGTCATGGCCTCAGATGCTTTCTTGAGAAGAGATGTGCAGGGGAGGTATTGTGGGGATGAGTAGAAGGATCTTGAAAGTGTAGTTAGGGAACTTGTATGTTGGACTTTGCCCAGAGCAGTATGCTACAGACAACTACCATTTAGCACTGTGAGTTTATTTAGAAACAGAAAGGTACAGATTAAAAGAAGAGTTTAGTAACTTCTAGTAACTCCTAGTTTACAAAATAGTTTAAATTTTTTTAGTTTATGAAGATAAAATACGATTTACAGTCTGAATAGCACCTTTTTTAATCTGTGTGATTTACTCTGTTCGTTAATAGTCTCACAGATGCTTAGATTTCATTTCTTATTTTGTAGTGATTCTATCTGCAACATTTATTACTTCTGCATTATCACCCTTGCTTCTGTCTTACATGCAGGAGGTTTAGTTGCTTTTGCACCGCAAAGAAGTGTTTGTCTGTTGTGACTACATCTGTGATGGGGTCTCATTGTATTACCACAGAGGGTCTGGCTGTTCCACAGAGGACAGGGATGAGAGTCAGAATTCCTGCCTCCTCCACATCTTCAATCTTGACAGTAACGGCACTTACTGAGATTTTTATCCAGGGAAAAAGCGATTATACAGGTAAAAGTGAAATAAAGCAGGAAATGATCAGAGTAACAATTTTATAACAGTGTGAATAAAACTATCAGATTATTTCTTGTAGATAAATATGATCACAGAAAAGTAAGTTTAGTTATATATTGTGGCACCACATGAAGGATTAAGATAAAATGTAGTACAAAACTTGAGAAGAAATTGGGGATCAGAAATCATAATTCAAGTTAGTCTTTAGGATTATATAATATTTATACTGGTTGCTACATTTAAGTAACGTTAATACTACTGCAATTTTCAATTAATGAGTTCTATAGCCTCTAAGCAAAACCTGAGGATAGAGTGTCAGGTGGTGTCAAGGTACTTCTATCCCCATGAACAGTGCTCCTCCTGGACTCTATTCTCTTTTTGTATCTGTGTGGGAGGATTATAAATAAAAATCAACAAATTGCAAACTTTTCTATTACCTATAAATGGTGAGGAATGAAGAGAATATTTTGAAAAGTAGTTAAATACACATTTACATAAATATATTACAATATTTAAAAATTATATATATGTATAATTTCTGGTTAGGTGAAAATGCCATTTCTGAGCAGCTGATTAATGATGAACAAACTGTGAGTTGTCTGATATTAAACTTTAGTTGTCACCTGACCCCTAGAAAAACTCACAGAAATTAAGTAGCAGGCATGATTCCTGATAAACCAGAGGTAGAGATTTGTGGTGGTAAGAGGTGATTGCTGTAACATATTTACCAACTACAAACTACTCTGTCATCTAGATTCCTGTTTGGGGAAACTGAGGCTGAATGTGAAGCAGTACTTGAATTCAAGGGCAGATTCATCACTGGTCCCTTTCCCCTCACTGGCCTTATCCCATTTGCAACCACGGCCTTAGATAGCTGTTCTCAGTCACTCAGGGACAACATCACTTTACTTCTCCAGGCCTGCTGTCCCATGAGCATGAGGAACTACATCTTTGTGACAGAGTTCATCCTGCTGGGAGTTTCCAGCAGTGAAGGGCTAGAGAACATGCTCTTTGTCCTGTTCCTGGTCTTCTATATCTTCACCTTGTTGGGGAACCTGCTTATCTTCCTCACCATCCTGGCTTCCCCCAACCTCCACATCCCCATGTATTTCTTCCTGGAGAACCTGGAAGTGTTTGACATATTTTGATTAATGATTTCTCTCAAGATGATGCCCTGCTTAATGAGGCAGGGCTGTACCATCTCTTATAGAGCTGAGTCTTCCAGCTCTTCTTATCATGTTTGTTTCAACTGTTTGGGTTTTTTTTTTTTTGGCTTTCTTTAAGGGATTTATTCACTTCTTTTTAAAAGGTATCTATCATCTTCATAAAATTGGTTTTAAGGTCTGTTGGAAGGTCTTGCTAGTCAGCGGTTGCAGTCTATCATGACCTGGCAGCCCTTTCCAAGCTCAATGACATGAGGGACTCTTTTTCCAGTGAGAGGTCTTGCTCTCTACCTGCCTTTATCTGGAGAATGTCTCTAGGCCCGGAGGACTGACCTTATCTGAAAATTGTCTCAAAGCCTGAATGTAGGCATAGCTCCTTGATATAGCTCCCTGCAAACGCTCTTCCCCTGCTGACAACATGGTAGTTAAATAGCATGCTCTAGCTATTTTCATAGGACCATGCTGCCACTAACCCAGCTTTATGGCAGGAGTGTGCTGTTTAATGCAAATTAGGTGACTCCTGAGCTACATTCCCAATCCTACATAGTTCGTATACTCTGGAATTAAGTTGAGTTGTCTCACTGAAGTCATGTCCCGGAAGGCTATCTCCATTGTATCCACAGCTGTCCGAACCCTCTTCCCAGTTTCTGCTCCCTCCACCCTCGTGGACTAGTGGCCAACGATCTTGAGGAAGAAGGAGACTCACAAAGGTCTTTTTCTTACACTTCAGCTGTGTTAGACTATTCAGGCCTTGCTGAATATGGTGGGATATCTGGACTCTGTTGGTGACATATTGCCTTTGCTGTTGTTGAGTGTGTTCTTACACTGGTGTCTAGGGATCTGGGTTTGTTGTGATTATAGGTCAGGTGCCAGTTTCTGGCTTTGTCTTTGTTGCATGGGTGTTTTATTTTTTTGGGTTATGCTTCCCTTCAGGTATTCTAGCCTGTGTGGCCTGTGGTTGAGTATGGGGTCTCTGTCCTAGTTGAGGGCTTGAGTTCTGGTGGATTGCTTGGCCTCTGCTTCAGCAGGGAGTCTCTTCCTGAGCTGGAGGCTGGTACAGGGTAATGAATAGGGGAGGGAGGATTGGGAATAGTTTTTTTTGGGGGGGGGGTACCGAAAGAGTGCAGGAGGTCTGCAAGCGGGTGACCTACCTGGAGTTCTGTTGGCCCTGTGGCCTCTGGTCCAGCAGTGCATCTCCCTCAAGTTGGCTAATGGGATATGGCAATGAAGAGGGGAGGTGGTATTGGGTACTGAGTGTTCCCTATATACAGTGAAGGCCTATGACTGAATTGTGGTCATTTGTTACATATGTAATACATAGTCATCATGAACCACAGGGTTTGTACCTGCTTCTCAGAGAGCAATTGGCAGGGGAGGGGCACTTTGTATATGGGAGCATCCTCACATTTCTTATCTTTAAGTTATCCTATTGTGTCCTCAATGAGGTGGACAGTTTCTTCTGTGACATTTATGTTGTGTTGTTCATGGCATGTGCAGACTACCTCACTAGAACAGATTGTGTGTTTTACCATCCTTTCAGGATACATGAAACTGGGTATTATCTTAAAATGTAATATTATTTAGCAGTTAAAGATACCTTATTTTTTGCTGGCAAACTGAATCCAAGAACACATGAAAAAATTATCCACCATGACCAAGTAGTCTTCACCCCAGAGATGCAAGGATGGTTCAACATATGAAAATCTGTCAATGTAATATACCATAAAAACAAACTGAAAGAAAAAAAACCACATGATCATCTCATTAGATGCTGAAAAAGCCTTTGACAAAATTCAACACCCCTTCATGATAAAGGTCTTGGAGAGATCAGGAATATAAGGAACATACCTAAATATAATAAAGGCAATTTACAGCAAGCCAACAGCCAACATTAAATTAAATGGAGAGAAACTCAAAAGTGAATCCACTAAAATCAGGAACAAGACAAGGCTGTCCACTACCCCAATATTTATTCAGTATAGTACTCTAGTTCTAGCTAGAGCAATAAGACAACAAAAGGAGATCAAGGGGATACAAATTGGAAAGGAAGAAGCAAAACTTTTACTATTTGCAGGTGATATGATGGTATATATAAGTGACCCCAAAAATTCCACCAGGGAACTCCTATAGCTGATAAACACCTTCAGTACTGTGGCAGAATACAAGATTAACTCAAAAAAAAAAATCAGTAGCTCTCCTATATACAAATGGTAAACAGGATGAGAAAGAAATCAGAAAAGAAACATCACCCTTTACAATATCCACAAGTAATATAAAATACCTTGGGGTAACTCTAACTAAGCAAATGAAAGCCCCATATGACAACAATTTTAAGTCTCCAAAGAAAGAAATTGAAGAAGATATCAGAAAATGGAAAGATCTCCCATGCTCATGGATAGGTAGGATTAACATAGTAAAAATGGCAATCTTACCAAAAGCAATCTACATCACCATCAAAATCCCAACACAATTCTTCACAGACCTGGAAGGAACAATACTCAACTTCATGTGGAAAAACAAAAAACCCAGGATAAACTAATCCTGTGCAATAAAGCAGCCTCTGGAGGCTTCACCATCCCTGACTTCAAGCTCTAGTATAGAGCTATAGTAATAAAAACAGCTTGGTATTACATAAAAACTGATATGTGGACCAATGGAATCAAATTGAAGACCCTGAGATTAATCCACATACCTATGAACACCTGATTTTTGACAAAGAAGCCAAAACTGTATAATGGAAAAAGAAAGCACTCTCAACAAAAGGTGCTGGCATAACTGGATGTCAACATGTAGAAGATTGAAAATAGATCCATATCTGTTGCCATGCATAAAACTCAAGTCCAAGTGGATCAAAGACCTCAACATAAATCTAGTTACACTAAACTTAATAGAAGAGAAAGTAGGAAGTACTCTTGAATGCATTGGCACAGGAGACCCACTTCCTAAATATAACATGGTAGCACAGACACTGAGAGCAACAAGTAATAAATGGGACCTCATGAAACTGAAAAGCTTCTGAAAGGCAAAGGACATGGAAAATAAGACAAATTGGCAGCCTACAGAATGGGAAAAGATCTTCACTAACCCCATATCTGACAGAGGGCTGATCTCCAAAATATATAAAGAACTCAAGAAACTAGACAGCAAAATCAAAACAACTCTGAGATACCATCTTACACCTGTCAGAATGGCTAAGACCAAAAACACTGATGAAATCTTATGTTGGAGAGGATGTGGAGCAAGAGGAACACTCCTCCACTGTTGGTGGGAGTGTAAACTTACACACTCACTTTGGAAATCAGCATGGCAGTTTCTCAGAAAATTGGGAATCAATATACCTCAAGACCCAGCTATACCACTCTTGAGCATATACCCCAGGAATTCTCTATCATACCATAGGGACACATGCTCAACTATGTTCATAACAGCCAGATCCTGGAAACAACCTAACTGCTCCTCAACCCAAGAATGGATAAAGAAAATGTGGTACATATACACAACGGAGTACTACTCAGCAGTAAAAAAAAAACAATGGCATCTTGAAATTTGCAGGCAAATGGGTGGAACTAGAAAATATCCTGAGTGAGGTAACCCAGACTCACAAGGATAAACATGGTGTGTACTCACTCATAAGTGGATACTAGATGTAAAGCAAAGGATAACCAGACTACAATGCACAACTCCAGAGAAGCTAGCTAAGAAGGAGAATCCTAAGAGGGACACATGGATCGCTCTGAGAAGAGGAAATAGATGAAATCTTTGTGAGTAAACCATGGGTGAGGTGGGGCAATAGAGAGTAGGGGATAGGGTATAAGAACATAAGGGAATGGGATGGTCGGGCTGGAACAGGGACAGAGTGGGAGAGCAATGAAAGAGATACCATGATAGGGGGTAACATCATGGGGATAGGGAGAAACTGGGTGCTAGGGAAGTTCCCAGGAATCTACAAGGATGACCCCAGCATAGACTACTAGCAATAGTGGAGAGGGTGCCTGAACTGGCCTACCCCAGTAGTCAGATCAGTAAATACCCTAACTGTCATCACAAAGCCTTCATTCAGTAACTGATGGAAGCAGATACAGAGATCCATAGCCAAGCACCAGGCTGAGCTCCAGGAGTCCAGTCGAAGAGAGAGAAGAGGGATTCTATGAGCAAGAGGCATGAAGATCATGATAGGGAAACCTACAGAGACAACCAAGCCAAACTAGTGGGAACTCATGAACTTTGGACCAACGGCTGTGGAGCCTCCATGGGACTGAACTAGGCCCCTCTGCATAAGCAATACAGTTGTGTAGCTTGATCTTCTTAAGGGGCTCCCAGGCAGTAGGATCAGGATCCATTCCTGGTGCATGCCCCTATGGTGGGACACCTTGCACAGCCTTGATGCAGGGGTAGGGGCTTAGACCTGCCTCAACTGAATGTACCAGGCTCTGCTGACCCCCCATGGGAGGCCTTACCTTGTCAGAGGAGGGAATGGGGTTGGTTTGGGGATGGAAAAGCTGGGGAGCAGGGATGAGGGAAGAGAGGGGGAATCTGTGGTTGGTATGTAAAATGAATAAAAATTTTCTTAATAAAAATGATACCTTATTTTTATGTTTTATCTATATCATAGATGAATCTTGACAATGTTATGCTAATCTCAAAGGCTCTGTTCAACTGGTACTATACTATTTTGCTTGTTTGAACGTCTAGAAAAGACACATCTATGTTGACTCAGGAAGGCTGGTGCTTTTGGGGGAAGATAGTGAGAGCAAGAACTGACTGCTCGTGGGCACCAGGAACCCTAATGATGTTGCAAATGCTCTGGGGCTGGGTAATGTTTGCAGGAAACTATAAATGTTCTCAATATAATTCAACTTTCCATTTTAAGTAGGTAATTTTTATTACTTATAAATTATTCTTTGAAAACATGTTAACAATAAAAAACAAGTGGGTACTGGACAGAGAGTACATAGCTACTGTTCTAGGGAGAGATACATGATAGCGGAGATATTTCTTTCCCTCCTATTTTTATTGACTATAGATTGTTTTCTTATACAATATATCCAAATAAAATTTCCCCTCCGTGTACTCCTCTCAGTTTCTCCTCACCTCCTCTCTCATTTGGGTCCTCCTCTCTTCCTGTCTCTCATTAGGAAAGAACAGGCTTCCAAGAGACTCTGTCAAAAAAGATACTAAGATAAAACAAAAACCATCACATCAAAATTAGACAAGGCAAACCAGTAGAAGGACAAGAGCCTAAGAGAAGGCATAAGAATTAGAGATCCACTCATTCACCCATCCAGGAGTCCCATTAAAACACTAAACTGAAAGCTGTAATATACACTCAGAGAATCTGATGTAGACCCATGTAGGCCCTGTGCATGCTGCCTCACGGAAAGTACATTAATATGGTGAAGGAAAGACTAAACTGAAAGTGAGTTAGAAAGGAAATATTCGAATATAATAATCCATTTCATTTGGCCTTAACTTTATGTCCTCAAAGAAGCCTCCTCGGAATGGATTCTACAGTTCATGTTTACACAGAGTAAATTATAGGGCCTTGCTAACATGTGTGTGCTTGTGAGCACAGTAACATATTCGTCTTTGTAAATTCATTATTAGTTTCAATCTATATAATGCACAAATAACACATCTGTAAATTCTTTACCTGAACTACACATAAATCTTGGTAAGCAATGGGCTTGGGCTATGAACCTACTTCATTCTGGCTGGCTGACAAATAAAACATTTGCAGAGGAAACTTGATTAATGCCTGAAGGCTTTGAGACCGAGAAACAAAATTGTAACAAATGACACCATTTCCAGCTGTTGTGTCACATTATTTAATGGCTCAGGGTTTTGCCAAGAACTCCCGTTCTGGGAAATTGTAAAGACAAAACAGATAACAGATAAACAGGCTCATTGCTGTCTCTCTGTCTCTGTCTCTCTCTCTCTCTTTCTCTCTCTCTCTCTCTCTGTGCAATAACATAAATATGTTGGGGTAGTAATTATTAGATCTGGATTAGTTTCTTAGAATTACTTAGAGGAAAATTTCAAAACATAATTATAATTATAATAAGAGCAACTGAAAAAGAGATGTTTATAAGTTATAAATTATGTTACTGTTGAGCTGATTTTTCCTAACTCAGTGTTGTTTTTTATAGTGATCTAGAGAGAAGAAATTGAGATGATGAGCTAGAACTGGATAATTAATGACACACATGTTATTTTCTACAATCACTCATGTAACTGCTTATACATAATACAACAATCCAAAATAATTCCTTTCTGACTAGATGTTGACAATGATTTTGAAATTAACAAATGGTTCTAAGTTTGTACCAAGAATGTCTGAGGGACCTAGAAATGGAATTACAGTGTTAGCATATGGTCCAGGAAACACAAATGGAAATTACCCACCATCAACAGCAAAACAACATACTGGTTCTATATATGCAAAAACAAGGTTAAAGAAGTCAGCTCAAAGAAGCACATATTTTATAATTCCACATAAAATAACTCCTTAAAATGCAAGTATGCAGAGGTTGAGAATAGATTGGTGTGTTGCGGGATATCTGATCACACTGTGTAAAGATGTGTCTCTGTCCTTCCTTGCCTGCCTAAGGCACCTTCTGATTGCTTTAATAAAGAACTGAATGGTCAATAGCTAGGCAGGAGATGGTAGGTGGGACTTCTGGGCAGAGATAGGAACAGTGGGAAGAATCTGGTGTGGGGGATATACCAGCCAGACATGGAGGAAATCTGATGTTTGGTACTGAAGAGAGGTAATGAACCATGTGGCAAAACGTAGATTAACATAAACAAGTAATTTAAGTTTAAGAGCTAGTTGGGAACAAGCCTAAGCTAGGGCCAAGCTTTTATATTTAATAAAAGGTCTCTGTGTCATTATTTGGGAACCGGCATTTCACAGAAAGTCCAATTACATTCGTGATTACCTGAAGCTGGAGGTGTGAAGGATTGTAAATGGGAGTGAGGTTTGTCAGTGTGAAGGAAATACTTTTCCAGTTAGGTTGGGCAGATTTATAAGTAGGCACTGACTATAAATTCAGTGCTGTGGATTCTTTATTTTTCTTCTTTCCTTTTGTATGTGTATGTGTGGTGCACACATGTGTGTGTTTTCATGTGGAGGCCCCATGTTGATGTTGGGAATCTTTCTTGATGGGTCTTCAACCTCATTCACTGAGGCAAACTTGTAGTCCACTGATGATGCTAAGGTATCTCTCAATCTATGTTGAAAATGGATTAGTTTTATGGTATTATAAACTATATGCTAGCAAAGCTTTTTGAAATACTTGTGATATTTCTACTTAAAAAAGAGAGGTTGTTAAGAGAAATACTATTATGAGAGTTTGCACATATATGGAACATAGACACACACACATAAAAAGAGGCAAAATGGAGTTACCATATAATGCGGCAATGATACCCATACTTGACCTCACAGACTAACAAATTAAAAATCCAGCCTCAGGAATAGGTTATATGTCTTTGGATTTTTGACCAGTGAGGTACCATAGACCTCCAAACAATCCAGGCTATTGCAAATGGTATTGGTTGCCTTCAAAAGTTGTCAGTAAGACTCTCCTGCTGAAGACAATATATACTTGAGTCATAGAACATGGAGAAATTGAGGTGGTACTGACCTGAAAGCTTCATCCTTACTGGCTAGCTTTCAAAATGCTGGATATATGGAATAAAAGTAAAACTAATTTTACCCAGCTATGAACACTGTGACCTACAAAATTACTGCCCTGGAAAGACATGACCACTAGTGCAGCAATGGAGTGAACATGATGGAAATAATAAATCACTGGTTGGATTTAAATAATACTCCACAGATGAAATCCATACCTGGAAACATTTTCAGGTCAAGAACTCATGGCTAGATAGATTATAGTTCCTATAGAAAAACTCACTATTACTATTTTGCTAAATAGATACAGTATTAAAAATAATCCCTCTTTTAGAAAACAAAGTTAAATAATAATATAATGGATAAGAATTAATAACTAAGCATGTTACTATTTTCAAAGTTAAGGCTGAAAATATTTTCTATTTCCTTGGAGCTGAGCTTAAGTTTTAAACTCATGTAGACTAAAATTCAAATCCAATTACTATGACTGACTTTTGAAGTAAACACTTGAAGCTAATTATTTGTATTTTTGAAAGCTATCTTCTATTTTAAAAAAGCAATATGTAATAAAGGTGCAAGTAAGAAATGAAAGTGTCTTTAACAATGTGATTAGAGGAAAGTTTATTGAAATATGGTAATTACTAATTCAAATTGGGACAAGAAGGTCTATTCTGTGTCTTTTCTGCACCTACCTAAGACAATGATTTAAAAATGTTGTTAAGATTATTTAAACTCCAAAGCCCTTGTCACATTTTATACCGTCATTGTTCCAAAGGCAGGCCAGCCAACAATTTTATTAAGTGTATGATCTTTTTGTGTGGGCATCAGTAAAAAGTGTATATTACAGACATACTACTTTTATTAGTTATGAACAAATTCCATTTTTAAGTTTAAAAATGTAATTGCTACACAAAACACAAAATTGCATATTAATGGGGTACTGTGCAATGTTTTGATGAGTGTGCATGTTGCATAATGTTTAATCATGGTGAATATATCTATTTTCTTTGTGGTGAAAACTTCCAGATTATTTTCTACTAGCCCTTTGAAATGTTAAGCAATTAATTTTCTTATCCAGTTATCTTACTTTGGTGCACAAGCACACCAGAATCTTTTACTCTCTCTAACTCTAACTTAGACTTCTTTGACTCTTCCCTTATATCTTCTCTTGTCTCTCCTGGCTTATTACAAATAACACTGCACTCTGTGAGATTGACATCTGAAGGCCTCATATATGAGTGAACCCATGCAATACTTGTCTCTTAGTGCCTGGCTTATTTCATCTCACATAATGATCTTCACTTCCATCCATGTTGTCACATACATTATTACTTTTTTAAACAACAAGAATTAGTCATATATATATATATATATATATATATATATATATATATATCACATTTCCTTTAATTGATGATATATAGTGATTCTATTGTTACTAGTTCCATAATGGACATGGGAGGGCAGATACATCTTTGACATAAACTTTTCTCCCTTTGTTTATTCACCTGTGAATGAGATTGCCAGATCATATGGTAGTCATATTTTTCATTTTTTGATAACCCTCCAAAGTGTTTTGTTATAACAGCTATACTAATTTATATTTCTAGCAATGCACAAAGTTTCTCTCTCTTTTTAATATCCTTGCTAGCACCTATTTTCCTTAGTCTATTTGATAATACTCATTCTTAACTGTAAAATATTGATAAGTAAGTACTGAATATAAGTAGATGAGTTCTGCTGTGCTATTGGTGGTAGTATGACTATATATAATAATTCACTGCATATTTCCATAAAAGAAGAAAAACATACATTTTTATTTGATGTATCAAATTATAAAATTATGAAAAAGGGAATGGAAACAGTATAAGGCAAAAGATAGGAGCCTATAATTATGCTCTTTGTTCCTTCACACTTCTTTCATCTAGGGATAGAGCCATTGGGGACATTGTCTCAAAAGAAATCATGTACAATAATACTCTGCAGCTTGAAAGCATTATAAAGTCAGACATTTGAAGCCATATTTACAGCAGGCTTGTGTATAATCAATGTCTTTGATTCAAAAGGAGAAGATGCAATGTCTTGCCTCCATGCTATTCTATCTTATGCAAAATAAAATTTTGGATTAGAAACACATTCTTCTACCCTAAAGACTTTAGGAAAAACATCTCTATGTATTTTCGATCAGCTGGTATGTGGTTAGAGTGCTTCCTGTTTTTGCTTGTTACTCTTGCTCTGCTTACATGGCTCTTTTTTTTATTCTCCTCTGTACTACAGGGACACAGCCTGTGTCTGGTCATTTGACCTATGTAAGCAATGGAAGAAGGAGAAACAGAGGACTGCAGAGCACTCTTACATGTGACCAGATTCTGTAATGGATTACCGAGCTCTCACAGACAAAGCATAGAAAGCAGACATGTTGGGAATGAAGTGGGGTGTGTGTATGTGTGTGTGTGTGTGTGTGTGTGTGTGTGTGTGTGTGTGCGCGCGCGCGCGCGTAGAACGGCTATTAGGGAAAAGTGGGAGACAAAGAAGGAGATAAGTTAAATTTTTTGTTTGGGAATCTTAGTTTTCAATTATAAAATTAGAAATAATTTCCCCTGTTAACTTCTATTCATCTTACATAAGTATGTATTCTTATATAAGTATTCATCTTACGTAATATACTTATCTTACATAAATCTGTTCATAGACAACAAATACCAAGAGAAAAAGTTCAATTCAGTGAATATGGTGATAGTGAAATTCAAAAGCTTTATAAGTCAGAGTTGATTACCCTTTTTATAGAAAACGACAACCTCATCTGTTTCCCTGAGAGGGTCTAGCAGTTTGAATTATCTGAGATGGATACCCATTACATTCTCAACTGACTCTCCCAAGCTGAAGGAGAGCTGGTCTGGGATATGTTTCCAGTGGATGGACATCAGATTCTTTCTTGAGAAGGGTAGGCATGGAGGTGCAAATTGAGTTAGACTAGAAGAGATGAGGATTTAGTGAGGTGATGTGATGTTTGCACCTGCCCAGTGCAATATGCAGGAGATACCTGTGCCATTCACCATTGTGTACTTGGCTCTTGACCTAGAAATAGTCCAGATAAAGAGAGAGTTTATGAACTTTTAGTGTCCACAGTGACCTTCTATTTCTGCTGGCATGTTAATAACATGTTTAGAATCTGAGGGAAATAACATTTTTCCTGACCTGTGTGCCTTACTCTATGACCTTCAGTAGTAATCCAACCCCACAAACACACAGTTTTGATGTGCCAGTCAAACAACATGTAAGTAGACTAGGCTCCTAGGGAGCACCTGCCTGTTGCTCCAGCTATGGGGGAGGTTAACGCAGAACTATGAATTCAGGGAAAGGCTTGAGGACATAACAAGACCTATCTTGAAAACCCAGACTCATGAACTAACACACTTTTATAAATAAAAATAGTTTTAAAAGCTACCCACATTTTAACATCCATTTGTAATTACAGTTTTATAACACCTGCAGCTTTTCTGTTTTTACAATATCACTCAGTGTTACATGCACAAGATTTAGTTGTTAAGAGTAACTTTCTTGTGTGTACTCTCATTAGTGAGAAAGACTAACGTAAGCATCTCACCTTCTGTCTTCACAAAGAAGCTTATTTAAAAAAAAATCCATTTTCTTTTGACGGAAGGAAGGAGCTTCAAGTTCCAGAGGTAGCAGACAGCTTCTAGGTCAAGGCTGAATGGTAAATAACGGATTTGTTTGATTGCTTATTTATTCGGAACAGAGTGTTACTGTGTAGCTCAGGCTGACTCCAGATTTGAAATCTTCTTGCTTCAGCACCCTGAGGGCTGGAATTACAGTGTGGGCCTCTGATACCAAACCAACCACAATGAGTTCTTCAAAAGAAGATACATTCTTTTTTTTCAAGTAGGAAGATATGATATGTGTGAAACTGAATTGGTTACTGGACTCCAGAGTCAATATGTTTTATTGTGTAATTAGCATTGTTGTATGATGCTTTCACACACACACACACACACACACACACACACACACACACACAATTACACACTGCTCATCTTTGTCCCCTCCCATTATTCTCCTCTCACCCTTTCCACTGGCCCTGTTCATCCCCCTAAACAGTTCCCTGTTTGCTTTTCTGTTATATGGTAGTTTGTTTTTAGTCTTTTGAGGAACCTCCACAGTGGCCAAGCTGATTTACATTTCCTGCAGCAGTGTATAAGGGTCATCTTCCTGCACACTCTCATTAGCATTTCTTTTTGTCATTTGTATTCTTATTCATAACTATGCTGACTGGGGAAAGATGGAATCTCAATGTAGTTTGATTGGCATATCCTTGATACTTAAAGATGTTAGTTGCTTATTCATTTATTGGTCATTTTTGTTATTCTGAAAGCTGTCTGTTCAATTCATTTATTTGAGCATTTATTCATTTTATGACTTGTTTGTATGAATGTTATATATTCTAGATTTTAAGCACCTCTCAGGTGGAGAGTTGCAAAAGATTAGTTGCTATTCTGTAGACCAATGCTTACCAGAGTTCATGTGGACAGCATTTGTTTGGGGAATAATTCTGTGTATTTACTGTCTGTGTCTTTGGTAGAGTCTCAGTTTATTTCTACAGGTTGATAAGGACTAGCTTTAGTCTGGACCTGGCTCCTCATTGAGATCAGCAGTGATCCAAAGATCTGCCCCCTTCATTATTGACAGTAATTATTGAAATTTCTGCACACCACACAACACAAGCTTTTACCAAGGCTAAACTTGTAATAATGTACATTAGAGTACTATGAAGCAACATGGATGGTTTATTAGTTTACTTCCCTTCAATAATACTCATTGTAGCAGATATAAGAAGTTGTATTTTGTCCAATATATTGAAGGTTAAGATCTAACTGGAAACATAAAGGAAAGTGCGATTTCAGAAAATGCGATGAAATTTGTTGTTCAGGCTTATGGAGCATATATTTCCATCAATAAAGCAACATAATAGGCATCGTTCTGTGTCCTATAGAAAGAAACCCTGAGGGGAGAGAATTATGTGTTAGAACATAGGGATTTCTTGCACTGTGTAATACCTTTGACTCAGTGCACTTCCTGTCTGTGTACTAGGGGGTTGGAATGTAAATTGTATGTTTTTCTTTTGGATATAAATGAAGAATGACTAAAAGCAAAACTACAAAATATTGGGGGGAACACAGGAAGAGCTAGAGGGGGAGACAAGGACTGGAAATGATGAATGTACAATGCTAAAGTATGAAATCCTCAAATAAAAATTTAAAATATTTTAGGAAGGAAAGTATGAGTTTATGTTTAAAATCACAATTTTATGCACATATTAGACTAGGTAGTCTAATTACAGATTGAGTTGGCTGGTGTTAATATGGGATCCTTTCTGGGAACAAAGTTTTTGTTGATAAGACAGTACAATGTGAATTATGCCAGTTTATTTGATGTTAGGCCAGACTGGAAGACAGTAAACAGAATTGGTGACAAGTGTTGATTACTTTAAGACAGTTGAAAATATAAAGATGAGCTATTCCCTTATATAACCTAACACATGAGGACACTGAGTCCCAATGTGTCACAACACTTAACTGAATGTCAAGGGCAGATTCATCACTGATCCCTTTTCACTCACTGGTTTTGTTTTGTTTGCAGCCACTGCCTTGGATAGGAATCCCTTGGTCAGGGAGCTGTTCTCAGTTACTCATGGACAACATTGCTTTACTTCTCCAGGGCTGCTTTTGTCGTGGATATGAGGAACTACACCTCTGTGACAGAGTTCATCCTGCTGGGAATTTCCAACAGCGAAGGACTAGAGAACATGCTCTTTGTCCTGTTCCTGGTCTTCTATGTCTTCGCCTTGCTGGGGAACCTGCTTATCTTCCTCACCATCCTGGCTTCCCCCAACCTCCACACACCCATGTATTTTTTCCTGGGGAACCTGGCAGTGTTTGACATATTCTTCCCTTCTGTGAATTCTCCTAAGATGATGGACTGCCTAGTGGGGCAGAGCCGCACCATCTCATACCAAGGCTGTGTCTCCCAGGTCTTCTTTTACCATACACTGGGTGGCACTGAATGCTTCCTATATACAGTGATGGCCTATGATCGCTTTGTGGCTATTTGTTACCCTATGAGATACACAGTCATCATGAACCACAGGCTGTGTACCCGCCTCACAGTGGGCACTTGGCTGGGGGGCTTTGTACATGGGAGCATCCTCACATTTCTTATCTTTAAGTTACCCTACTGTGGCCCCAATGAGGTGAACAGTTTCTTCTGTGACATTCCTGTGGTGTTGTCCCTGGCATGTGCAGACACCTCTCTAGCACAGACTGTGAGTTTTACCAATGTTGGTGTTGTTGCACTCACGTGTTTTCTTCTCATTCTCGCTTCTTACACTCGTATTGTCATTTCCATCTTGAAGATTCAGTCTTCGGAAGGCAGGCACAGAGCCTTCTCCACCTGCAGTGCCCACCTGACATCCATCATCTTGGTCTATGGTCCTGTGATTCTTGTTTATCTCAGACCTGCTTCTAGTCCCTGGCTGGATTCGGTTGTCCAGGTGTTTAACAATGTTGTCACCCCTTCCTTGAATCCTTTGATTTACACCTTGAGGAACAAGGATGTGAAATTAGCCCTGAAGAAGGTGGTGACTCAAGTGGCCCAGCCTTTAGGGTATAAGGAATAGGAGAAATTCTTTTCTGAGTTGGTTTTTTTTTTCTTTTCTTTCTTTCTTTTTTTTTTTTTTTTTTTTTGCTTCCAGCCCACTGCCTATATATCTCTTCCTTTAGAAGAGTCTTAACAGTTAAGCCATTGAATTGGTGTGGATGTACTGAGTTTCAGATTTATATCTTCAGCAATGCTCTTTAGATTATGCCTGTACTTTCTCCATTTTCAGTTTGCTAAAGTGATATATCCTTTCTGCTCCAGGTACTCTGTGCCTGTTTGAACCATTTCAGTTGGTTATCACAAAATGGCCTGTTTCTACTTCATGTATTTAATGGAACCTACACACTGTGCTATTCCTTCCTTTCTGGCTCCATTCCCCTATTTCCTTTGCATCCTGAGAAACTGTGTTTTGTTCATGGTTCTTTATCTCTCAAGAGAGAAAGTGGCCTTTGAGCAATGTTTCAAAGTGTCAGAATAGAGACTGTAAATTCATAAAATATTTTTGAGCCAGAATTTTCTACGCATTTTAGGCATTCTTTGTTCTGGAAAAGCACTATATATGTAACTAACTAAAATTAAAGCAGTAACAACATTCATTCTTTATTTTGGGGTTGTTTCATCACTTAGAATTTCACATTACATTAATTTCAAAACCATAGCTCTTATTTTAGAGTCATCTACTCAAAAACTTAGAATAACAATTGACATTGGAATTCCTCTTAATTTGTACAAGACGGTGTTTGAAATATTTTACATTCATTGACTAAAAGAATCACAGTGTCATAAATGATAGATTCTATGTACACTCATTTTACAATGGGAGAAACTATGAACAAAGAACTGTTCACTGCTGGTGCTTTTGGACCTGTAACTAAACCCTAGCCATTTATTATGATAGCCTGTCTCATCAGGAGAACTGCAAGATCATCAGTTTCATACAATGACCAGTTGGGTGGAGGTTTTATGTTAACCCTTCTCTACAGATCATTCATTGTCTGCATTACTTTTGTGTAGTATTAGTGTAATCCTCACTGTATCTCCATATTTACCAGAGAGCTGAGTACAGGGCAATTGGCATAGTAATGATATCATGGAAAGCAGAGCAGGGCAAGACTCCAGGGACCATCTAGAGAGACAAGCAATCTTGAGACAATGATTTCAGGCCATCGCCACTCTGAAGTAATATTCACTCAATCATTCTGTTGTAAGTTGTCCAATTAACTTAAAATCTCCACCCGATTGGTGTAATGAGGAGCTGATTCGTAAGGATGGAATGGGTAGCTCTGTCCGTTATATAAGTCAAGCAAATATAAGTCACCTGGTTTACTACCCCCTTGTGTACGTCACTACATTGTCGGCCATAGCTGGCTTGATTTCTATCATTTGGAAGTTCTTGGGTTCCCTGCTCTCTCTATGGCATGGTATTTGATGCTTATCATATTCCAACAATTTACTACAGAAGTTGACAATTTAGAAAAGAATTTATTATTTTAGATGGTCAAAGGTGGTCGGGAAGACTGGAGGTGGCTTAGATGGGGTTCTTAGCCCAGAATCTAATAGGATGGTGCTATTTCCTTGTCAACTGGGCAGCAGTCCTCAGATGGGGCTTGTATTTGCAGAGTGGCTCAGTGCAGGCCTCTCGTGAGGAGGCATTTCCATTTACCTAGCCGCATCTATTAACACTTAGATCCTGGAAGCTGCTTTCCATACAGAGCATGCCCAAGGAAGGTTTAAGCAGAAGCCTTTATTACCTTGTCTTCAGGGTCATATACAGTCACTCCTGTTGTCCTGAAGCATAGAAACATGAGATACAATTCATACTCAGGTAAAGAGAAACTAGGTCCTGTATTGTGAAGGGACATCCAAAAATGTAGCCAAGTTTCCAATCACCACAGATCTACTTTAAGTAAACACTTCCATGTTGGAAATATTTCTATTTAGGGATATTTGTTATGTTAACACATATTTTAAATGAATTTCTTGATTTAAAAGCTACACTTTTCTTTACCAGGCATGGTATCATATGCTTGTAATCCCAGCACATAGGTAGTACAGGCAAGAAAACGAGGCATTGAAGGTCATCCCTATCTACAAAGTGAGTTTGAAGCCAGCCCGGGCTACATTAGGCTTTATTTTTAAAAAAGTAAATAAATAAATACAGCATTCTTACTTTGTGAAAAATCACATCTTTTAGATTTTATCAGTCCTTTTCCTTTGCAGAGAACATTTGCTACTTACCATTGCAAAGTATTTTTTTTTTTTACTATTTATGAGTCACTTCTGTCATTAAAATACAAAAATTTTGATGCTTTTCAAGTTGTTACTCAGAATATTACACACTTTGTAGTTTTTATATTCAACAATTTATGAGTAGGCTAAGATGAAATTTAATTCAAGGGACAGACATTAGAGGATCCAGATGTTTATTGGAAGTTTACTGTTTATAAGGCATAGTGCTTGAAAGAGAGAGAGGACATAGTATAAGATAGATTTGATCCTGGCATGTAGCCTGTAGGAAGAAAGTCAAGACAGACACAGAATAAAAAAAATGTGGGATAAATGCTGTACAACCTAGAGTTTGATATCACCTGCAATGCTCAGGAAGAACGGATCCTAGAAAATGAGCAATAGAGGAAGTTCGTGTGTGGGAGCTTCTTGACCTCACTTTTGGCCTCTATAATGCCAGCCTGGTGCACTTGAACTCTCTAACTGTTCCAAGATGGCAGTGGGAAGTGAGTTAAATCACACTTTTGAAATGAATGAAATGACACATTAAAAACATTATATAATACTAAGGGTATTTGAAAAAGCTTTAGAGAAGCATACTATATTTACCTAAAATTATGTATAACACACACACACACACACACACACACACACACACTTAGATTGATTGCTCCCTGAATAGCTGTACAAATTTATGTACTATTTCTTTCAAGTTAATGGTCAGGGGAGTCCAAGCATCTCTCCAAACATTGTATGCCATTGCCTTTGGTCACCTCCCAGAGGTTGAAGGTAAGAGCCTCTTGCTGAAGAGACCACACATTTTTGACGTAGATCTCAGAAGAAACAAGATTGATCTGACTCCATAAATATCCTCCCTGAAGACTAGCTTTGACAGTATCAGAAGGTGTTATGCAAGCTTCCAAGGGAGAAAAGCAAATATCCTGCCAAGCTGTGACACCTATGAACCATATTAATGACCAACCAGAATGTCAAGTTATCCTTAAAGGTGCAAGATTGTAGCATTTACATCCTGATAGTAACCAACAGCTGTCTACTTGTTCTCAAGGCCCACTTGATAGGTATCATGCCTGGTATGGTAAATTTAATACAAAAGAACTGAACTCTGATGTAAATGGTTGCAAAACATTTCAAAATACTTATCATATCACAGTGCCTTGTTATTGCTTGTTCTTTTAGTATGTCCCAGTGGCTTCTTGGGTATTATTGCAGTATATTGCAATGACTTCTTGTTGAGTGTCCTTGCTGTCTGTAAAAAGAGAGTTCTCTACTGAGGCAAATTTACTGTAATGATATAGTAGTTAAAAACACTTAAATACATACAAACAAATTTCAATTGTGAAACAGAAGAAACATTAAATGAGCATATTCAGTTATACAAAGAATAAGACAATTACTCTTTTATAGTTTATTGTTTTTAGTTGACATGTAAATGATTGCACATGTCTATAGGGTCAAGACAATATGAATATAGATGCTGTATTGTTTTTCTGTTGCTGTGATTAAACACCATGACAAATGCAATTTAGGGAAGAAACAGTTCGTCTTCTGGTTCCAGAGGGATGGATGAGTGTGTCATGGTGGGGAGAAGCAGGAGCAGAAGCTGAGATTTCTTATTTCCAATCACAAGTACAAAGCAGAAAGAACAAGCTAGAAATGGAGCAAGCCTTGAAACTCTCAACCCTGCCTTTAGTGGCACACCCCAACTCCTAAACTTCCACAGACAGCAATACCAACTGAGGAGCAAGTGTTCAAATGCATGAGCCTTTGGAGGACAGCCTCATTCGAAACACCACAGCCGCATTGTGGTCAAACCAGGGTCATTAGCACATTCACCTGTAGCTAGAGTTTTCCTGCCTGGCCCATGGTCAGGATAAATCTCTTTCACCTGCCAGTCCCACAGCCACTCAGACCCAACCAAGTAAACACAGAGACTTATATTGCTTACAAACTGTATGGCCGTGGCAGGCTTCTTGCTAACTGTTCTTATAGCTTAAATTAATCCATTTCCATAAATCTATACCTTGCCACATGGCTCGTGGCTTACCAGCATCTTTACATGCTGCTTGTCCTGGCGGTGGCTGGCAGAGACTCCCTCCGCCTTCCTGTTCTTTTTATTCTTTCTGTTAGTCCCGCCTATACTTCCTACCTAGCCACTGGCCAATCAGTGTTTTATTAGCAACACATTTGCCATACAGAACATCCCACAGCATTCACCTCTTCCAGTATGTCTCCTTTCTTTGTCATAAGAACATTGAAATTTTACTTACTAGTTTCTTTGAGTTTTTCTCGTTTTATTTTTATTTTTGTACCCTGTTGAGATTTTAGAATGATTTTATTATAAGACTGGAAATGGTTCAAACAGGACAACAATCAGGTTTAATAATTTTGTCTGGATTTTCAGTTCAGAATGTTGAATTCTTATTTCAAATGGATAGCTCAGTACAAGAGAGCTCCCCCTTGTGACCAGTGTAAGTGTCTGTGTGTTATTGTTCTGGTTTATTCCTCTGATGAAAAAACTCTGTGTGGGAGAGATACCTAACCCTCTGAAAATATGCAAAACTCCCCTTATATATATGGAATATTTCCACTGACTCTCAAATTCTATACAGAGGAAAAGTCATATCATTGCCTTCCCTGTACCTTAGATGAGGAGACAGGAAAGAGTGGAAATGTCATTAGCCCATTCAGTACAGTGTAAGAAGCCCTGGTTTGGCAATCAGCAAATCCCCAGGGCTTCAAGGGTGGCACTCCTTACAAGACTGCATCTCCATGAACAAGTTGACTCACCTACATGGCTTTGTTTCCTCACACCAAACATGAAGAGGCTGAATTTACTGTCTTAAAGAATTCTTTCAGTATAATCTTTACAAATACTTAAAAAAAGTTTTATTTTTTTAAAAAAATATTATTTATTTATTTATTTACATATTTATTTAACTTCATTTATTTTACATCCCAATCTCGGTTTCCCCTCCATCTCTTCCCATTCCCTCCCTCCACCTCACCTCTACCCCCACCCCTATCTCCCTGCAAATCCACTCCTCTGTTTCTATTCTGAAAGAGGCAGCCCTCCCATGGATATCAACAAAAAATGGCATATCAAGTTGTGGTAAGACTAAGCACCTCCCCATGTATTAAGGCGGGGCAAAGCAATCCAGTATGAGGAGGAATAGGTTCCCAAGAGTCAGGCAAAGCATCAGGGACAACCACTGCTCACATTTGTTAGAAGTTCCACAAGTAAACCAAGCTATAAACTGTCACATATATGTAGAGGGCCTAGGCTGGTCCCATGAAGACTTCCTGGTTGTTGGTTCAGACTCTGTGAGACCCTCTGAGCCAGATTAGTTGTTTTTATGGGTTTTCTTGTGATGTCCTTGATCCCTCTGCCTTCTATAACCCTTTCTCCCTCTCCTCAGCAGGATTCCCTGAGCTTGAAATAAGTTTGGCTATGGGTTTCTACATCTGTTTCTATCAGATACTGGATGAAGGATCTCTGATGACAATTGGGGTAATCATCAATCTGGTCATAAGAGATGGCCAGTTCAGGCTACATATCCACTATTGCTAGGAGTCTTAGCTGGGGTCATCCTTGTAGGTTTGTGAGAGTTTCCTTTACATCAGGTTTCTAACTGACCCCAAAATGGCCTCCCCTTTCCAGTCATCTCTTTCAGTACTCCCCCCTCCACCCATCACCCAACCCAACCCCTCAAGTTCCCATCCCCACCTGCCCCCAGTTCACCCAGAAGATCTCTTCTATTTCTCTTTCTCAGGGAGATCCACATGTCCCCCCTTGTGCCTTCCTTGTTACCTAGCTTCTTTGGGTCTGTGGATTGTAGCACGGTTGTCCTTTACTTTACAGCTAACATCCACTTATGAATGAGTATTGGGAAATAGTCTTAAATGCATTGGCACAGGAGATAACTTCCTGAATAGAACACCAGCAGCACAGACACTAAGATCGACAATTAATAAATGGGACCTCATGAAACTGAAAAACTTCTATAAGGCAAAAGACACCATCCATAGAACAAAATGGCAGCCCATAGAATGGGAAAAGATCTTCACCAAAATATATAAAGAACTAAAAAAAATAGACATAAAAAACAAATAATCCCGTTAAAAAATGGGGTACAGACCTAAACAGAGAATTCTTGACAGAAGAATCTCAAATGGCCAAGAATCACTTAAAGAAATGTTCAACATCCTTAGCCATCATGGAAATGCAAATCAAAATGACTCCGAGATTCCATTTTACACCTTTCAGAATGGCCAAGATAAAAAAATGTGACAGCTCATGTTGGTGGGAGTGCAAACTTGTATAGCCACTTTGGAAATCAATATGGCAATTTCTCATAAAATTAGAAATCAATCTACCTCAAGACCCAGCTATACTACTCTAAAGAATGCTCAATCATACCAAAAGGACACTTGCTCAGCTATGTTAATAGCAGCTTTATTCATAGTAGCTAGAACCTGGAAACAACCTAGATGCCCCTCAACCAAAGAATGGATAAAGAAAATGTGGTACATATGCACAATGGAGTACTACTTAGATGTTAAAAACAATGACATCAGTAAATTTGAAGGTACATGGATAGAACTAGAAAAAATCATCCTGAGTGAGGGAACCCAGATCTAAAAAAGACATTTAAAATTTAATTTTAAAAAATGGGGCTGTTGAGATGACCCCATGGTTAGGAGCACTAGTTGCTCTATCAGAGGACCTGGGTTGGATTCCCAGCATGCCCATGACAATCATCTATAATTTCAGTTCCAGGGAATCTGATTCCCTTTTCTGGCCTCTGTGACCACATCATGGACATGATGCTCAGGCAAACATGTAGGCAAAACACTGATACACATAAAAAATAAAAAATAATAAAAAAGTATTTGTGTGTGTGTGTGTGTGTGTGTGTGTGTGTGTGTGTGTTTGTGTGTTATGTGTGGTTGGGACTCCTAGAGGCCAGAAAATGTCAGATCCCAGAGAACTGGACTTAGAGGCAGTTAGGAACCCACATAGGAATCTTCTAGAAGGACAGGAATCTTCTTAACTGTCTAGTCATCTTTCCAGTCTCCATGAATAATTTTTATAAGGATCTGTTCATGACTTTGGAAAGGAAAATATATATAAAGCTCCCAATTTCTGTTTTTGTCAAGGAAATGCTTTCAATTCTTTGTTGTCAAATCTTGCTTTTCAGTTTGGGCTCATCAAAGTGAAGCTGTGTCCGGGAGAGGGTGCTATTGAGCCACAAGAAACTGTCTACACCTTCCAGAGGCGTCTTACCCCTTGCCTGTGGTTAAAAACCGGGGACAGAATTGAGAGGATCCAAAACAGTTGGGATGGACATTGATGATGCTGATAATGATGATGGTGATGGTGGTGGTGGTGGTGGTGATGATGATGATGACGACGATGGCGATGATGATAGCTGTGTGGGAGTGGTCAACAAATGCTCATGGTTGCTGCTGGCAACAGTGCGCTGACATCTTTCTAGGGAACAGTCTTCAATTACTGACTCAGTTGCTGCACTGCATGCTTTTGAGCCCTGCCACAGACACTTCTCTGGTAGCAGAGATTAGACGCAAGACAGTGTGTGGCCATAGCTGCTGGCTTCAGAACCCATATTATGTTTGAAGACTGAGAAAGGATGGCTTTATGCATCAGCGCATACTCCTTATTCCTCT
>CABHPQ010172098.1:0-32953 GCA_902168405.1 Peromyscus aztecus | reverse complement strand
TGCATACTCGCTCTTTCTCTCCCTCACGCACTCACCCCGTCCCTCCCTCCCTCCCTCCCTCCCTCCCTCCCTCCCTCCCTCCCTCCCTCCCACCGTTCTTCTCTCCCCCCTTCTCTCCCTTCCCTCCTCTCTATTTCATCTATCATGAAAAAGAACTTGTTTTCTTTATCAAGAAGCCCCAGGGATTATTTAAGTTTAGTAAATTTTGTGATGTAAGTTTTATATTCAATAAAAATGTTTTCTTGCTTCCAGATATTAGGGTTTTTCCTTGACATCAATGCTGACGATGGCATTTCAGTCTAACACGAGTACATGAATCTCATCTATAAAACCCTCTTACCTCCTGTGTTCAGAAAGACTCTACTCTGCACTGAGAGTCATACCCCGTAGCTTCCTTACTTTCCTCACTCTTTCATCTCTGAATTACATTTACTAGTTTTCTGTTTACTGAATTGGAACCCATCATAATACTCTCTGAAAGGCTAACTTAATCATTATTTGCAATTTAACTCCCACTTAATATTTTTCAAACTCTGTTATTACTAATCTTTAAATTTTAGACTCCCATCCTTCTTTACATACATTTAGTGCTACTACTCATTCATTTTAGTTCTTTTAGGTCATGCAGGTGTGAAATTATGCATATATAACATGATGTGGGTCTTTTCAGAGGTGCACTCCCATCACGACTGTTCTTTCCTGTCCTGCTGCATTTATTGCTACCCATCTGTTTGCTATTCAGAGGTTAGTAAGATCCCTCATGTGAATGCGGAAACAGTTGGAATCTTTCCTCAATGAAAAGAGATCAACAGCGACATTTGCTGGATTTTGTCTTTGTTAGGAATAAGAAAAAAAAAAAAAAACCAGCCGGGCGGTGGTGGCACACACCTTTAATCCCAGCACTCGGGAGGCAGAGGCAGGTGGATCTCTGTGAGTTCGAGGCCAGCCTGGGCTACCAAGTGAGTTCCAGGAAAGGCGCAAAGCTACACAGAGAAACCCTGTCTCGAAAAAACAAACAAACAAAAAAACCCCAAAAAACCAAAAACAACAACAACAAAAAAAACCCATGCATCTTACAGGAGTATGATTCACTAAAATCCAGTGACACTTGTGTAATGAACAAGCCAGGACTTCAAATATCATTAAGGATTCTGTATTGGTAGTTGCCGTTTTGTTTGTATTGTTGGGAAAAGGCACAGGTGAGCCCATCCCATGTTCTGGTGACTCTATTAACCCTAACGAACAGTAGAGAGGGGTGAGCTTTTATGTACTTTTGCTGTACCTTCACAGGAACTGTTCCACCAGTGAACTGCTTTCAAAATATTATTTTTTGCAAGTTTTTTTTTGCCATTCAAAATCTTTTGGGTTTCCATATGAATTTTAGAACTACTTTGCTATTTTCTACAATGAACTTGCTAGAGTTTTGATTAGTATTTTATTCATTCCACAGATCAATCATTAGCGAACTCCCATATCTTACCACTATAAAGTGTCATTCATGAATATTGTATGCACATTTTATTTCCTTCAAGATGTATAATGTCAGTGTTCAGGACCAGCCTTGTTTTATCATTATTTTCTATGTTGGTGTTATTTAGACTATTACTCTTTGATAATATACACAATTCCAATTAATTTTTCTGTATCAACAATGTAAATACTGCAACTTAGAGAGCCTACTTACTCACTGAAACATTTTCAGCCATATACCAGACATTCTATAAGATCATGTCTACAAAGCCAATTTACTTTTCTTTAAAGTTCATCTTTTCATTTTTTTCATACATAATTGTCATTTTCAGGAATTGTTCAACATTGAGTAGAAAAGTTGAGAACATTAAATTGCTTCCTAATTCTAGAGAGGAAACAACCAGGTTTTTATCAGTAAATATGACATAGCTGGTGGGAATTTTTGGTTTGATTTTGTTCTTTGACACTGAGCATGATTCCACTTATCCTTAGTTAGCCAAAATATTTCACCAGAAATTAAATTTGCAATTTGTCAAAGCAGCTTTGGGCATTGTGGTAGTTTGAAAGAAAATGGCCCCCAAAGGGAGTGGCACTATTAGAAATAATAGCTTTGTTCAAGTAGGTGTGGCCTTGCTGGAGATAGTATGTCACTGTAGGGGTGGACTGTGAGGTCTCCTTTGCTCAAGTTTCACTCAGTGTGACACTGAGACTACTTGTTGCCTGCAAGCCAAGATGAAGGACACTGGGATACTTCTCCAGCACCATGTCTTCCTGTATGCCACCATGTTGCACCATGATGATAATGGACTAAACCTCTGAAAATATTAGTCACCCTAAATAATGTTTTCCTTTATAAGAGTTGCCAGGATCGTGGTGTCTCTTCATGGCAATTGAACCCTAGCTAAGACAGGCATGTATCAAGATGATCACATACTTTCCTTATCAAATTTTCTATGCTACAGTAATCACGCTACTTGAATTTTAAATGTTAAAGACAATTTACATCCTAAGAATCAGTTTCACTTGATCACTTTGGAAGATAGTTTTCATGTGTCTGGAGGATGTAACCAGTTTCTTGTGGCTCAATAGATTCTACTTCATACATTTTTGTTGACAGTTTTTGTATCTTCATTTACAAAGAATGTAAATCATGGGATAGATACCTATGAAGTTTTGTATAATATTTCAAAAGATGCATGTATATATTTTAGTCCATTAGTCCTCTAATGTAATTTGAGGAAACAAGGTAGATAAATCCAATCCCTGCTGTTGTACCATGAGCTAGAACAAAAATATCTCTAACTCAGCTATTTTTATTTAGTCATTTGCCTTGTGTTGTGCAACATCGAACATATAGATAACAGTGCTTAGCTATAAATACACAATATGAATTTACTATAAATCAAATACTCATGTGCCATCACTCCCATTGAGAAACAAATCTTTGTCAGCCAGATCTAGATTCTGTTAACTATCATTGTAAATGCATTATTCTTCATCCACTATCATAATTTCAGTTCATTTATTCCATTTGTCAGTTTGCTTTATACTACTCCTGTCCTTGTTTCTACAAAGAAAAGAAAACATTAAACATTAATTTATACATTTATTTAACTCTAGATAACTAAGAGTGAATATTAAAAATACTTTGTTTTCAATTTATCATGAACCCTCTTAACAATGTTAGAAAAATTCATATACAGTATTTGTTAAATTTGCTCTCCTAGGCACTGGTGCCAATAAAGTAATTTGACCATTGTCATCCAAATTGTAGTATTCATTAATTTTATAGAATTCCTACTTTGGCAAAATACAGTCTTAAAAGTAGATAACTCATAGAAATCAGAAGATTTTTAATATGTATTAAATCTGTAAAATTAATATTTATTAAATATATATCCATCTATTTTTCTGTTTTTCTACTAGTTTACTTTAGCAAATATGATAAACATGTTCAAAAAGCAAAACAAAAGTAACTACCAGAAGATGAAGATAGTTGAGTGAAGTACATATGTGCACTGTGTAGATTAAGTGCAACTACTAAAAATAAATTATAGCATTGGAATGATTTTGAAAGGACTTTGAAAAGGGTGAGTTAAAACTAGGTAAAACAAAAGACAAAAACTACATACATATGCAGTGTAATTAATAATACTTAAGAATTCATCAAAACTATGGTGAGATGATTGGGAAAATGACTCTGAAGTCTCAGAGTTGATAAGGAAGAGAAAATGCAGTTTTTCTTTGAGTTTTACCTATTTACTAAGTAAGTTACAAATTGTCATATTACTTCTACAGTGAGTATAGTAATGAGGGAGGGACTAGGAAAGAGTGGAGGGTACAAGGAAAGAAATTAAAGCCTCTAATTATTCCCTTTGCTTATTCATGAATCTTAGGTCTGGAGATTGGGTCACTGGGGATATTGTTCCCAAAGAAACCAGTTCTATGAATATTTTCTGATTTGAAAAACATTATAAATTCATTATTTTAAGATCAAATTAATAGTAGAACTGAGTGTCAAATCTACATCATAGATTCAAGAGGAGAAGGTGAAACATCTATCTCTACACCAGGACACTTTCTCCACAATAGAGTCTTCTGTTAGAAAATTTTTGAGTAGAAACTTTAAAAACATCTGTCTGCTCACATTAGATGGGTTTTCTAGCTGCTGGTATGTGTGTAAAGCTCTGACTGCTTCTGATCACTCTTGGGCATGCCTTTCTCTCTTCCATTCTTCTGTGTTGATCAGATTATTTTCTAAAACAAAGGGGGGGAGGATCATAGAACCATAGAACTAAAGGGAAAGCTTTTTTTCTTTATTTTTTTAAAATGAGAAGTCTGTGTTGCTGAGATTGATCACCAACTTCTGAAGTCAAGCAATCTTTCTATGTCAACTCCCATAGTGCTAAAGCTTGTGCACATTACAGAGGTTTGAGTTCATTGATCCACTATTAAATTAACAATGAGAAAGCAATGAAAGGGAGAAGTGTAGGTGGTGCGCATATGTATGCGTGTGCGTGTGTGTGTGCGTGTACGTGTGCGTGTGCGTGTGCGTGTGCGTGTGTGTGTGTGTGTGTGTGTGTGTGTGTGTGTGTCAGAAGGCCTTAGGAAGGAAATGAGTAACATCAGGGAGCTAGGGACCTATTTTTCACTCAGCATAGGTGCTAGAAATTATCCCTGTATCATAAACTGTCCCTATTGCTATCTTTCCTCACCTTACCCGTGAGTACTTCCTGTAATGGGCATATGTTTATTGTGTCTCATGACATTTTATTGCCTAAACATAAGTGAATGTAGTGAAAGCGGAACTGGGATATTCACAAGAGTTCATGTGAAATTTTACATTCTGCTTTTTGTCAAAACAAAGACCAATTTTCACACTCCTCTTGGAAGAGTGTTTCCCTCTCTGTCTCCCTGGCAGGTGGCCATGTAGCTTCTAACTCGAAATCTGCTATGGTGGGAATTTGGAGTCTCCATGGTGAAGTGAGACACAGTTCCAGATAGCTTTCCTGGTATCATACCCTTTCTTAGGACATTCATCCATGAAGTATGGAATTGAGTTATGACTGCAGAAAGCCAGGCAGATGGATCCTTGAACACACATGTAAAACAGCTGTGAACTCTATACTTTGCCTGGGGCAGGTGAGGGCCAGACAGCTGTGCAGCTCTACAGTAGGAATCTGGTTACTGAGGAAGTCTATGACTAAAGAGAGTGTCTGAGCACTTCTAACCTACTAAACGTTCCTTCACAAAACACATTTTTTAAGTAGAGGAAAATAATGTTTCCTGGATCAATGTATCTTGTTTTGCTTTAATTGTAGGATCCATGAATGTGTATGGTTAAATAAATATATAAGCAAATAGAATAATATTAAAATGTCCTACAACTTCTTTACAAACTGTTTTACATTAGGTTTTCATCTGATCTGCAAGGCTGTTGTTGTTATATATGATCATTCTTACCTCAGGGTTATTTGCTAGAGGGTGACTTGTTAAACTGACTTCATTATTATTTGCTACTGAAGAACCAACAAAAATAACAGCATGGTAGTTTTATCTCAGTCAGTCCTCACAATTATAAGATGCAGAAAATATCCGTTTTCCTTAGAGTAGGTGAGCCATGATGTTGCTCAGGACCCAGAGGTGCACATTGGTGGAGGAAGGTAATGGTCAGAAACCACTTTTCTATTTCTCTTTGTATTTAGGCATAGGGCTTCCATTTATCTTTATAATTTGGGCAGGCTGATAGAAGATGAATGTGTGAAGTTGCATTGATTGCTAAGGTCTGGAGTCAATGTCTAAATAGCTAGAACACACTTTCTACTTCCTATCTATAGCTTTGTTGGGATTTTTTTGTTTTGTTTTGTTTTTTGTTTTTCGAGACAGGGTTTCTCTGTGTAGCTTTGCGCCTCTCCTGGAACTCACTTGGTAGCCCAGGCTGGCCTCGAACTCACAGAGATCCCCTTGGCTCTGCCTCCCGAGTGCTGGGATTAAAGGCGTGCGCCACCACCGCCCGTGCGCTTTGCTGGGATTTTAATCCAATCACACAGTTTGAATAAGAATTAGTTCAAATAGGAGCTTTGTAATTCTTTATTCTGATTTCAGCCACTGCCTTAGATAGGAATCCCTTGGTCAGGGAGCTGTTCTCAGTTACTCATGGACAACATTGCTTTACTTCTCCAGGGCTGCTTTTGTCGTGGATATGAGGAACTACACCTCTGTGACAGAGTTCATCCTGCTGGGAATTTCCAACAGCGAAGGACTAGAGAACATGCTCTTTGTCCTGTTCCTGGTCTTCTATGTCTTCGCCTTGCTGGGGAACCTGCTTATCTTCCTCACCATCCTGGCTTCCCCCAACCTCCACACACCCATGTATTTTTTCCTGGGGAACCTGGCAGTGTTTGACATATTCTTCCCTTCTGTGAATTCTCCTAAGATGATGGACTACCTAGTGGGGCAGAGCCGCACCATCTCATACCAGGGCTGTGCCTCACAGATTTTTTTCTATCACACCCTGGGGTGTACTGAGTGTTTCCTGTATACAGTGATGGCCTATGATCGCTTTGTGGCTATTTGTTACCCTATGAGATACACAGTCATCATGAACCACAGGCTCTGTACCTGCTTCACAGTGGGCACTTGGCTGGGGGGCTTTGTACATGGGAGCATCCTCACATTTCTTATCTTTAAGTTACCTTACTGTGGCCCCAATGAGGTGGACAGTTTCTTCTGTGACATTCCTGTGGTGTTGTCCCTGGCATGTGCAGACACCTCTCTAGCACAGACTGTGAGTTTTACCAATGTTGGCGTTGTTGCACTCACGTGTTTTCTCCTTGTTCTCATGTCTTACACTCGTATTGTTATCTCCATACTGAAAATCAGTTCCTCGGAAGGCAGGCGCAGAGCCTTCTCCACCTGCAGTGCCCACTTCACATCCATTCTACTGTTCTATGGTCCTGTGATTCTTGTTTATCTCAGACCTGCTTCTAGTCCCTGGCTGGATTCTGTTGTCCAGGTGTTTAATAATGTTGTCACCCCTTCCTTGAATCCTCTGATTTATTCTTTGAGAAACAAGGAAGTGAAATTAGCCCTGAGAAAGGTGGTAAGCCAAGCAATGCAACCGTTGGGGTATAAGGAATAGAAGCAACCATTCTTTTGATGTTGTTTCGGGATTTCTCTTCATCAGTACTGATGCCAAATTAGTGAGATGATCAAAGCTACTATATCCAGTTCTTGGGCATCCTCACAAGGCAGGGCTTATATGTGGGTTTAACCCTGTAGAGAAGACTTTTCAGATGAATCCAGTGTTTTTAACTGTAAATTGCCAAAACAATGAATCTGTCTGTTCTGCAACATTTATGTTCAGAATTCAATTTTGATTGTTATTTATGAAGCTGTCCCTTTCTAGAAGCCATGGAGTATCTTATGCTCCCTCCAATTCCTCTCATCACTCCTTTCAAATATTCTCTTTCTGTATTCTTGTAAGTGTCACTTTGGTCGCTCAGTTAAGCTAATCACTGTTAATAAGGTATGGAATTTGAAACTAGGATTGAAGTTAGTAAATGTATCTTTATTCTGTCAATTCTGATGAAAATCTCTAAATTTAGAACAAAAAAGAATCCATGTATAGGAGATGCCAAATTCAAATATCCTGAAGAGTGCTCTCTATTTTCTGAAAGTATGCTGTCTTATTGTGTAAAGTCCAAGGTGTTGATTTGCTTGTTATGAATTGTGATTGGCACTATAAAAATTAAAATATGCATAATAAAGTACTCAGGCACTCCCAGGAAGCCTGGGGAATTGATAGAGGATCCTGGTATGACTAGTCCTCAATCAAAAGCTAGTATCAGGGCACAAATATTGGTGTTAAAGAAATCAATCTAATTCAGAAGCCAGACCCTGAGAAGGTGGATAGGGCTCATTTTCCCAAAGACCACTTCAGGGACCTTAGGTGGGTCAGTGCACCCAGGCAAAACAGCAACAGTGGGACCATGTGCAAGGACGACAGAATAATGTGGTTTTGCCATCCTAGGTCTGTGCGTTTCATGTTTTTGCTACTGGAAAATTCATGGATAACATCAGTTTTCCATCCTATGCCATTCCCTTCAGTTCTTTAGATGGACACATTGTTTTCCAGAAAGTTAAATATTATTTCACCTTTAACTGAAGAAGTTAGCAAGTCCTGTGGTTGTCTAAAGACCATCAATCTTCTTGGGATTTGTAAAATTAAAAGAAGTTTATTGATTAAGCAGTCTTGGCATCCATGTCTATCTGCTTCCTTTTCTTGAAATATTTGAATCTATGCCACAGGATTTTAACCATTCAAAGGTGATTTTAAAAATTATAACACTTGTGAAAGGAAACAACAAAAATGACAACTATATACGAAACAATTTACAGAGCAGTTGATCTGAAATGTGGTAGTGTGAGATGTTGTTCATGTCGTTCTTGCTGGATGACTTCACACATGGTTACAACAGCTAATTAATTTCAGACCAAAATTCAGAGACCGATTCAACCTCCAAGGACAGCATGTGTCTGGAGAAGTCTGTACAGAAGGTTCAGTTGAAAACCCCAGGTATCGGTAGTGCCTATGACCCTATTTAAAAGGCCACTGAAATCCAATCTCAGTTCTCTGAGCCAATGCTACTCCACTCTGGATTTTTTCCCTGACAACACTGTGTTGGTAAATTCCTTCACTGTATCTTTCTCCTCCTTACAAAATGTTTGCATTGACGGTTTTGTCCTTTGGCTATCAATGACAGCTTCTGCTGGGATTCTTTCCTTATGTTTTATAAAAGGAGATAATCATCAATCCATTTCTGTAAACTGGGAGAACAAATTTTTAAAAATTGCAGTGTAAAGAATATGATAGAGTCAGAAGTTCCTATTTTTTTATAACCACTCATCATTCCTTAAATGTATTAGAACTATAATTAATAGACATTAAGACATGAAAAAAATCTACTACTTATTTTGTAATATTTCAGAATTTATTCTTTTAACATTTAATCAAATAATTTTATGATTAGAACCATCTAGTTGTATTATCATGATTTACCACAGAAACACCTAGAGTAATACACATGTGAGAGCCATCTATATGTTCTATATCTGCTCTTCTAACCACTTTGCATATACTGAAAATGAGATGTGAACCATGTATCTCCTTCTGTAGTAGTCCTCAATTGCCCTCAATAGCTTCTTAGCTAGTTATGGGGTCTTGGGAGCCTATTTCCCATTCATGCTAGAGTTTTAAGTGTTTTATCTCGTGCAGGTCTTATGTAGGTAATCAAGCTGCTGTGAGTTCATGTGCCTAACATCCATGTAATGTTCAGAAGACAGAATTTCAGTATGCTTTGACATCCACTGGCTCACATTCATTCTGCCTCTTGTTCCATCCGTTTCCTGAACCTGAGAAGTTGGGGGAGATTGATAATAATGTTCCTTCTATGTTGGAACATGCACAATCATGTACATCAAATTACAATTGCACATCAAAGTACAATTCTCAGTACTTTGACCAGTAATGCATTTTTTTTTCATTAATCACTGTCTCCTGAATAAAAAGAAGCTTCTATGACCAAGGCTGAAAGTAGTAGAAATCTGAGGACAGCAACATAAATATTTAGAAGGCAGTTTGACCATATTGGCAAAGAACAACAATAGATTCCCACTTAGGGTTTATGTTCTCACCAACCATGAGCTTTGACTAGGTTTAAGTACCAGGCACAAATTCCATCTTGTAAAGTAGTGCTCACATCCAATCAGAAGTTACCGCCATCACAGTTATACAGCTATTTCATAGTTTGATCAAAGTATCTATAAAGTCAATTAAAACGATTAAAATACACCCAAATAAGCATTCATAGTTGTCTTAAGGGCAAATAAAAAGTTTTCAGGTAAGAAATAAGATGTGAATTCAAGCATTTAAAGAAATAATAATGGGATATTATATAAAATGTTTGTAGAATACAGTGTACTAGTCACTTTTCTGATATGATGATAAAAAGTAAATTAAGGATGAAAAGGCTTTATTGTGGCTTACAATTCCAAAGGGATAGAGTTCATAATGGCTGGGGAAGCATGGTAGAAGAGCAGGAAGTGGACTGATTACATTTCATTCCCACACAGAAAGCAGCAGAGAGAGAACAGGAAATAGATTAAGGCTATAAAACCTAAAAGTCCCCTCCCAGTGAAGTACTTTCTCCAGATAGTTTACACTTCCTGAAGATTCCATGATCTCACCACAAAACACCACAAACTGGGGACCCACTATGCAATTGTATGAGTCCATGTGGATATTTCTCATTGAAACCACAACAAAATGTTATACAATAGGTTGTGTTTTTTCTTCTTCCTCTTCTTTTTGAAATCAATTTTAGGTGTTTTCCACTCTTCTCTAATCTGGATCCCCAAAGAACTGAGTAGTTGCAAACATTTGAGCCCAAGGGATGGACTCCTCCAGAGAAAACTCAAGATTTACAATAAAGGAGCTTTACATGAATAACTGGCTTGAAAACCACTAGGTGAGTACATCCTACTCTAGGGAGCATAGGAAGCAAATCAGAGATGAGAAGGAGCGAAGGAACAAAAGCAGAGATCTTCCTAGTTAATTGATCCCTCTGTTCTACACTTTCCAGTCAGGGCCACAACGGAGACCCAAAGGAGACCCAGGTCCCAAAGGAGACCCAAAGGAAACAACATCTGTCCCTCCTCAGTGACTGGCTAGCTGCTGCTCTTTCACTCAGGGCATGAGTCCTGCTGGATCACAGATTCTAAGCCTTATCAGCTGGGTCTTTGGCTAAGAAGATCCCCACCCCTAGCTTCATAGCCAGGCTGTTCTGTTTCCTCCCTTCCAACAACAGAGGGTGGATGTGGGCATGGGTTTTAGCCCCATTCTACTGTAATCTGCTTCAGTGTGTAAGTGCCTGTTTTCTGGATGCCTTCTTCTCTTCGCATTCTGCCTTCTGAGGTGTATGTCTCCTTGAAGGAGAGAGCCTGCGCTTACTTAGTGCTACTTGAGTTTGGATATTCATGTCACTTTATGTACTACTTATGATATGAATGATGACCATGCACTTTACAAACCACTCATGTGAATAGCTCATAATCATAGTGTGGATCATGGCTTTTGAGAACGTAAACTCTGTATTGAAACAGTTCATAACACTGGCAACCTTAAACGGCTTTTCCTTATATTGAGCACTACATTTGGTTTTCTGTTCTCTTGTATGCCCACCAGGTAGATTTCAGTTTTCAGTTGTACTGACTCTGAAGAAAAGAAAGAGGTTTTATGAATCACTCACCTCAACAGAACACTAAAATAGGTCCTAGTCACTCTGTGATCATGGTTTAGGCTGAAGGCCCATTATTCAGAATATTAGAACTTTGAATTATTAAAAAAAATAAGATGTATCTGAACAAAATTGCATAGATATTTTATGCAATTAGGACTTTATGCCTGATGTTCCTACTTAAGTTACTAGTGTCCCTCACAGAGAATAAAATTAAATTCGGAGATATTTGTCAAAACTCTCTGGATACAGAGTAAGGAGTTGATGTGACATTTGAATGCAGATGTATGGAACTGTGAGTGGTACTCTATACCAGTGGTTCTCAACCTGAAAAAAGTTAAGTAACCCTTCCACAAGGGTTGAATTTCAGATATCCTGCATATAAGATACTTACATTACAATTCATAACAGTATCAAAATTACAGTTATGAAGTAGCAATGAATATAATTTTATGGTTGGGATCACCACAACATGAGGAACTGTATTAAAGGGTCACAGCATTGGGAAAGTTGAAAACCATTGCTCTAGATTGTCTACTTGATGTTAAATTCTAAATTCAAGTTCACCTCTTCAAGTTTTAGGGAAGAGTTAAAAAATAAATAAATGGCTAATTCACTATCAAATATTAATTAGTGACAGAATTAGATGAAATCTCATTTTGAAAGTTCTTTCCAATACAAATATTTCCAGTGAGTTCTGCAAAGGCTTTAATTTCATGGGGAAGTTCAGCTAAGTAGGTCCATCCTTTCATCTTCCAGGAGTAAGTAAACTTGAAAATGAGGAATTGCACTCCAGTAGCTGAATTCTTCCTGATGGGACTCCCACATACAGCTGGTCTGGAAAAGGTGCTCTTTGTCCTCCTTCTGGCCTTCTATCTGCTCACTCTTCCAGGAAACCTTCTCATTCTCCTGGCCATCCTCACCTCTTCCAACCTTCACACACCCATGTACTTCTTCTTGGGAAATCTGTCAGTGCTTGATATATTTTTCCCTTCAGTGAGTTCCCCCAAGATGATGCTCTACCTCACTGGACACAGCCATACCATCTCTTACCGGGGCTGTGCCTCCCAGCTCTTCTTCTACCATTTCCTGGGCTGTGCTGAATGCTTCCTGTATACTGCGATGGCCTATGACCGCTTTGCAGCCATCTGTCACCCTTTGCGGTACACAGTCATCATGAGCTCATGGGTGTGTGCCTCTATGACGGTGGCCACCTGGATGGGGAGCTGTCTGCATGCATCTGTTCTCACATTTCTAATCTTCAAGTTACCCTACTGTGGACCCAATGAAGTGGACAACTTTTTCTGTGACATCCCTGTGGTGTTGGCCCTGGCTTCTGGAGACACGTATGTGGCACAGACTGTGAGTTTCATCAACGTAGGTCTTGTTGCACTGGTGTGCTTCCTCCTCATTCTCACCTCATACTCTCACATAGTTATCTCCATCTTGAAGATCCGTTCTTCGGAAGGCAGGCGCAAAGCCTTCTCCACCTGCAGTGCCCACTTCACATCCATCCTGCTCTTTTATGGCCCCGTGGTCCTCATTTACCTGAGACCTGCCTCCAGTCCTTGGCTGGATTCAGTGGTTCAAGTGTTGAATAATATTGTTACCCCTTCCCTTAATCCTTTGATATACTCCTTGCGAAACAAGGAGGTAAAGGTGGCTTTGAGAAGGGTGTTGATACAAGGAATGCACACTCCTGGGGAATAAGCTTTAGGTCATAATCTCTCTTTATAGTTTTATCTCTGTTGGCTGATAAAAGTTGCTCTTATTTTTGTATGGTTTTAAAAGGCATTTGTAGCATACTTCATTTTGAGTAGATACTAGTTTCTTTGAAGCCTATATTTGTATTTTTAAAAATTTTGAGATTATAATATAATTACAATTTATCCTTTCCCTTTCCTCCCTCTAAACCTTCCTGCTGTCCTTCAACTTCATGGCCTCTTTTTTTAAAATAAACTTTATCGCATATATATGTATATATATATATGTATATGTGTATAGTCCTATACATGTTTGTATATGCATATATTTTCTTAAATATAACCTGTTGAATTAATATAATATTAGTTTTATGTATGTTTTCAGAACTGACCTTTTGTCAATGGACAACTAATTGGTGCACCCTCTCTTGAGGAGAGCTCTTCTTGAGTTGCCCCCTTACATTTTTAACACCTACTTTTACCCTCTCTTGTATTCCTTATTCCTTTCTTTTTTAAGGATATATTAATAGTTACCTCCATTTACATATCTATGCATGCATACATTACAGGTTTGTTTTTAGTATCGGACTAATCTTGATAGAGTGAGTTTAGACAGCTTCAATTTAATTTTACAGTTATTTTTGGGGTCCATTTGGAATAAGCTTGAATTCTACTTTTATTTACTTCCATGGTCCTGATGTGGTTGGATTATTTTTTATGTTTTCCAGATTTCTGCTCATTATTCCTGAGAAGGGTAGTTCATATTGAGCTTATGTTGTTATAGCAGAATTTCAATACATTGTGGGTATTTAATAAGTAGCTATAAAATATTCAAACGTAGAAAAAATACAGGAGAATAACCATCAAATACAGGATGTGCAGTGGAATATAACATCAAAAATTAGAATCAAGTTATATAGAATTGAAATACATAAACAGCATCTAAAATATCTGAGAAAACATGGTTTCTTTGTCTAAAGGAGACTACCAGTCTGATTGCTGCTTGATAAAGAAGAATAAATGGAGTCCCTAACCATACCACACACAAAATATACTTCCACACTAAATCTGAAAAAGGGACCAAACAAATTAGCAAACAAGAGATGACGAAACACAAGGAGCTTATCTATAACTGACTGTGGGTAGAGTTCTGATAAAGCTGCACTATATTCCAGATCATTAAAAAACTAATCTGTTCAATTAATTATTAAGATAAAACAATTACAGCACTCGATGTAATCCACTCTCTCTCCAGTGGTTCCTTGTGCTATTCTGCCCTTTCTGCTTGCTGACGTTGTCTGTGAAGGGTCTTCAAATGTTGTGCCATATGTTCTGTACAGAGTTTAGATTTGGATTCAGTAAAAAAAAAAAAAAAAGGATCCCAGGTATTTCATTGTACAATAACAAATAAAACATTAGTAAGACTATGAGTAAAAATGCCCTTATACACAGTTTGTTGAGAACACAAATTCTTACAAATAACATAGAGAAATTCAGCAGTATCTAATAAAATCATCTATGATTACTTTTAAAAATTCTTTACATCTATTATTATTATTGTGTGTGTGTGTGTGTGTGTGTGTGTGTGTGTGTGTATGTGTGTGTGTGTGTGTGTATGAGTATGTGTGGAGGTCAAAGGCTATCTTGAGCTGGTCCCCTCCTTTCACCTTATGGATTCTAGGTTGTGATTCCAGGTATTGACTTCATGTTGTTAACCTTAGAGGTAAGTGCCCTTACCTGTAGGCCTGTCTCTCCAGTCTCATTCAGTACTTTTTGATGCAGAAGTTTATTATTAGTCTTATCCAGAAGTTGTTGCTCAAACAATATGAAAATTTCTTATCCTTGTTGTTTGTGTTTTAATACCTTGAAAACTGTATAAATGCTTAGATATAAAAGAATACTACTTATCTAGCTTTACAGACTCACAAAAGTATTTAAATATGGTATGGTATACCCACAAAATAAATTTTAATTTAGGAATATTCGTATTTGTACAAGTCAATAAAAGGAAAAAAACCTAGAAGGATAGGAATGAAATTATGTAAGAAAATTAACATAACTGTAGTTTTATTTTATATTTGTTTATGCATTTATTTTTGTTTTGTTTGGGACAGGCTCTTGCTCCACAGCCCAAGCTAGTCTTGAACATATACAATTAACCTGCTTCAACCTCATATCACAGATAGTGCTCATATCACAGGCATGTGTCACCATGCACATTGGGCTGTAGTTTAAATTAGTACCATATGCACAGCAAGGATAGAGCTAGCTTTGCATTGTAACTATATCTTGTCATCTTGGCTTTGTATCTTCAACAAAATACTAAAAACCTTGTTAGCAAATACTGAAGTCTTTTGAAATATGTTTATTGAAAGGTTTTTGAAGTGTTATAGGTTATTAAAGTCATTAAACTAATTAGTTAGATCCATATGATGAACCTGAAAAATAAGAGAAAACAACAGCCAATGAAGCAGGGAAAGGGAAATGATAAATAACAGAGTAGAAATAACTCAAATATAATTTAATGAATAGAAAACAATTGATTAAATTAGACCAAAAAGAAATTAACTAGGATTGAATGTGCACAGGAAAACTGCAACAAAACAAAACAAAAACATAAACTACTTCACCTCTGTAAGATGGATAAAATGATTGCTTAGATCCACTATGGGGAAGGAGATCTGAATCTCCAGTTATGAAGAGACCAGCACCATTAGGGCAAACTCTTCTGGGAAATATTTCTTTGCTGTCAGCAAAATTGGAGAGCAGAAGAGGCTTGGCACCATGTGTCAGCGTTGGAGTTCCTGAAGAGAGGCTCCCATTCTTGAAGGTGCAGTTTCAGCTGTGGTGGAAACTCAGGGTATGGGAGATCCCAGGATTGTGAGGTGAGCACCTAGTCAGTCGCAGGTGTGGTGTTGAGTCAGCAGGCATCTATGAGATGAGCTATGTGCACCCATGCCTTTTGGAGTCCGGAAAACCATGCGTGAGATGGAGACACTAGTCTTTGGGCTACAAGACTCAATTTACATCGCTGGATGTTGGTGGCCTTGGATTTGATTGTAACTATGCTCTAATTCTTCTCACTTGGTATAAGAAGATATATGAGTTGTCTTTGATTTTTGTCAATCCCAGTATTATATACTTTGTATATTTAAAGAACTTTGAACACTTAATGTGTTTTGAATTTTTTAAAGACTGTGGGTCTAGGGTCAGTGAGAAGGGAAAAAGGGAATAGAGTTGTGAGGAACAGTTGAGGGAACTGGTGGAGGAAGAACTAAGGTCCATGTCACCCACTCTCATTGCTGCTCTATTCATGATAGCTAGAATTTGGAAACAACCTAGATGTCCATCAACTGATGAATAGATAGTGAAAATATGGTGCACTTACACAATGACATATTTAGATAGTTGAAGGTGAAGATACTTTTCTTTTTATTGATTTATTCAATTTACATACCAGCCACAGATCCCCCTCTCATCCCTCCTCCCTCTTCCCCCTGGCCTTCTGCCCCAACCTTTATCCCCTCCTCCAGCAGGGTAAGCTCTCCCATGGGGGGATAGCTAAGCCTGGTACATTCAGTTGAGTCAGGGCCAAGCCCCTCCCCTCTGCATCAAGGATGAGCAAGGTGTCTGAGCACAGGTAATGGGATCTAGAAAGCTAGCTCATGCATCAGGGGTAGAACCCGATCACACTGCCAGGGGTCGCTCAAACAGACCCAGCTATACAACTGTCTCCTGTATATGAGGGTCTAGTCCAGTTCCATGCAGGTTCCACAGCTGTCAGTCTAAAGTTCGTTGAGTTCCTTTGAGCTTAGTTCAGTTGACTCTGTAGATTTCCCCATCATGAACTTGACCCCCCTTCCCCTTGCTCTTATAATCCCTCTTCCCTCTCTTCCACTGGACTCCCAGAGCTCGGCCTAGTGCTTGGTTGCAGATCTCTGCATCTGCTTCCATCAATTACTGGATGAAGGCTCTATGATGACAATTAGGGTATTTAGCAATCTGATTACCAGGGTAGGCCAGTTCAGGCACAATCACCTCTATTGCTAGTAGTCTAATGTGGGGTCGTCCTTGTGGGTTTCTGGGAATTTTCCTAGCATCAGTTTTCTCCCTTACCCAATAATGTCTCCTTCTATCAAGATATCTCTTTCATTGCTCTCTTACTCCATCCCTCCCCCAGATGGACCATCCCATTCACTCACATTCTCATCCCCCTCCCTTCCTCTCTGTTGCCCCCTTCACCCCAAGTTTACTCATAGGGACTCCTCTGTTTCCCCTTCCTGAGGTGACCCATACATCCCTCTTAGGGTCCTCCTTGTTTCCTACCTTCTCTGGAGCTGTGGGTTGTAGTCTGATTATCTTTTGCTTTACCTCTAGTATCTACGTATGAGTGAGTACATACACGTTTGCCTTTCTGAGTCTGGGTTACCTCACTTAGGATGATATTTTCTAGTTCCATCCAGGATGATATTTTCTAGTTCCATCCATTTGCCTGCAAATTTCATGATGTCATTGTTTTTCACAGCTGAGTAATACTCCATTGTGTATATGTACCACATTTTCTTTATCCATTCTTTGGTTGAGGAGCATCTAGGTTGCTTCCAGGTTCTAGCTATTATGAATAATAATGTTACTATAAATAAGTGTTGAACAGTTGAACAAGTGTCCTTATGGTATGATAGAGCATCTCTTGAGTATATGCCCAAGACATTGGGTCTTGAGGTAGATTGATTCCTAATTTTCTGAGAAACAACCATAATGATTTCCAAGGTGGCTGTACAAGTTTGCACTCCCACCAACAGTGGAAGAGTGTTCCAGGGATGGTTCAACATATGAAAATCTGTCAATGAAATCCATCATATAAACAAATTGAAAGAAAAAAACCTCACATGACCATCTCATTAGATGCTGAAAAAGCCTTTGACAAAATTCAACACTCCTCATGATAAATGTCCTGGAGAGATCAGGAATATAAGGAACATACCTAAACATAATAAAGACAAATTACAGCAAGCTGACAGCCAACATCAATTTAAATGGAGAGAAATTCAAAGTGATTCCACTAAAGTCAGTGCTGTGGATATCGCTCTATATAAATAAAACCACTGATTGGCCTGTAGCCAGACAGGAAGTATAGGTGGGACTAACAGAGAGGAGAATTGAGGGACAGGAAGGGAGAGAGGGAGACTGCCTGGAGCCGCCGCCAGGACAAGGAAGATGAAAGTACCGGTAAGCCACGAGCCACATGGCAAAGTAAAGATTAGTAGAAATGGGCTAAATATAAGAGTAAGAGCTAGACAATGATAAGCCTGAGCTAATGGCCAAACAGTTTAAATAATGTAAGAGTCTGTGTGTTTATTTTGTAAGTTGGTTCCGGGACTGGTGGGACTTGGGAGCTGGAGAGAAATCCACCAGCTACAAATCAGAAACAAGACAAGGCTGTCCACTTTCCACATATCTATTCAATATAGTACTCTAAGTTCTAACTAGAGCAATAAGACAACAAAAGGAGATCAAGGGGATACAAATTGGAAAGGAAGAAGTCAAACTTTCCCTATTTGCAGATGATATGATAGTCTACATAAATGACCCCAAAAATTCTGCCAGGGAACTCATACAGCTGATAACCACCTTCAGTAATGTGGCAGGATACAAGATTAACTAAAAAAAAAAAAATCAATAGCTCTCCTATACACAAATGATAAATGGGTCAAGAGACAAATCAGAGGAACACCACCCTTTACAATAGCCACAATAATATAAAATAACTTGGGGTAACTCTAACCAAACAAGTGAAGGACCTGTATGACAAGAACTTTAAGTCCTTGAAGAAAGAAATTGAAGAAGATATCAGAAAATGGAAAGATCTCCCATGCTCATGGATAGGAAGGATTAACATAGTAAAAATGGCAGTCTTACCAAAAGCAATCTACAGATTCAATGCAATCCCCATCAAAATCCCAACACAATTCTTCACAGACCTGGAAGGAACAATACTCAACTTCATATGGAAAAACAGAAAACCTAGGATATCTAAAACAGTACCTTACAATAAAGCAGCTTCCAGAGGCATCATCATCCCTGACTTGAAACTCTACTATAGAGTCATAGTAATAAAAACAGCTTGGTATTGGCATAAAAACCAACATGTGGACCAATAGAATTGAATTTGAAGATCCTGACATTAATCCACATACCTATGAACACCCAATTTTTGACAAGGAGGCCAAAACTGTACAATGGAAAAAAGAAAGCATCTTCAACAAATGATGCTGGCATAACTGAATGTCAACATGTAGAAGATTGAAAATAGATCCATATCTATCACCATGCATAAAACTCAAGTCCAAGTAGATCAAAGACCTCAATATAAATCCAGTTACACTGAACCTGATAGAAGAGAAAGTAAGAAGTAGTCTTGATTGCATTGATACAGGAGACCACTTCCTAAATATAAGACCAGTAGCACAGACACTGAGAGCAACAATTAATAAATGGGACTTCCTGAAAACGATAATCTTCTGTAAGGCAAAGGACATGGAAAATAAGACAAATTGGCAGCCTACAGAATGGGAAAAGATCTTCACCAACCCCATATCTGACAGAGGACTGATCTCCAAAATATATGAAGAACTCAAGAAACTAAACAGCAAAATACCAAACAATCCAATTAAAAAATGGGCTACAGATCTAAACAGAGAATTCTCTATAAAAGAATCCCAAATGGCTGAAAGACATTTAAGAAATTGCTCAACATCCTTAGTCATCAGGGAAATGCAAATCAAAACGACTCTGAGATATCATCTTACACCTGTCAGAATGGCTAAGATCAAAAACCCTGATGACAGCTTGTGTTGAAAAGAAGATGAAGATAGTTTTAATTAAAGGGCTTTTATCAGGTGATATAACTTTATATTATTTTATTAAGAAGTTATTAATCATAATGAAACCTAATTGCTAAGTTACACAGTTTCCCTTTCATTCTAGTGTCCTTCTTGTCATGTAGCCTTGGAATAATCTTCAAGAAGCTATAGAAAACCACTTGGATAATTATAAAACCATTAAGAACCAGACTACAAGCAGATTCATCCCCAAAGGAGTGCAATCTCTGTATCTAAGAACTTGGCTGCAAACATCTCTATTGATTTTAGTTTTGTTTATATTTTTATGCACAGAAATTCATTTATTCATTCACCTGGCAGTGTTTGAGCAGCTTTGCATCATTTATTGTTCTAGGAATTGGGGGCAGAATATAAAAGACACACATGCCCATGATTATCAGAGATCTTACTTTCAACTCAGAACTAGTATCAAATTACAGTTGAAATGAGTGTCATGAAGGAGGTACATAGGTCTCCCAACAAGAAGGTATATGCTGAGCCTAGGCAGGTCCAAGCCCCTTCCCACTGCACCAAGGCTGAGCAAGGCATCTGGAGGATGTGAGGATGTGAGGTGGCTTGGTAGAGAGGGCTGGGGGGTGGGTGGGAGGAGGGAGGAGGTGGCATCTGTGGGTGGTTTGTAGAGTGAGTAGAAAATTTCTTAATAAAGAAAAACGGAAAAAAAGTTGTATGCTGGATGACCTCATTTATTTTGTTTCTAAGATCCTATAAACAAGAAAACTTTGTACAACTTAAAGAAATGGCTACAAAGAAACTGCCTAGAAACCTGCCAAAGTTGATGGGGCTGTTTTGGAAACTATTGCTGTGGATTTTCCTAAATCCCAGTGTAGACTGTCTTCTGATACTTTCAGATATGGCACAAACACACGAGACAGCACATTATTTTGATCTCACATCTTCCTGCTCTTTCCAGCTCTGGCTCATTTCTTTGGCTTTTATCTCAGTGTTGGTTCCAATCACATTGCTTGGGAATGACTCTTCGTGAAACATGGAAGTTACTTAGGTAATCCATACCCCTCAGAAATGTGTGGGTGTTAGTTCAATCATTCCCATCCATGCCACGCTCACACTTGTTGTCAATAGTTTTCTTCATGCTAACTAGTTTCAGTTGAAATCTATGAAGTATCTGTGAGTTTTCCTGGAAAAATATTTGCTTCAATAATAGGTGCTGCTATAAAAATAAAGAGTGAAATACATGCTATTCCTTAAAGTGAAATTTTTGGTGAAGAAGGTATGACTATTGTTGTTGGTATCTGAATGTGTCCTTGTCTTAGTTAGGGTTTTCTATTGCTGTGAAGAAACACCACGACTACAACAACTCTTATAAAGGAAAACATTTAATTGGGTTTTGCTTACAGTTTCAGAGGTTTAGTCCATTATCATCATGAAGTGGAACATGGTGGTGTGTAAACAGACATGATGCTGGCTGAGTAACTGAGAGTCCTACATCTTGCAGGCAACATGAAGTCAACTGACACACTGAGCAGTATTCTGAGCATAGAAATCCTCAAAGCCTGCTCCCATAGTGACATTTGTCCTCCAACGAGGCCATACACACCCCAGCAAAGTCACACTTCCTAACATTGCCACTCCCTATGACATTATGGGGGCCAATTATATTCTAACTACCACAGTTCTCATACAAAAAGGCTCATTCATAATTTTCTGTGTCTTTGTAAATTGTCACCCTAACATTCTATTTGCAAAGTCAAAAACATTGAAATGCTTTTCTATTATGATCCTTCTCTGGTAATCCATATCAAAGCCATGAGTACGTATTAAGTTCTCTTCAGGATATATCCACAATTCCATCTCCTCTCACTGCCTTTGAATTCTGTCTCTTCTTCTTCTTTTCACTTTCATGTTCTTTTTCCTTCATATATTTGTAGATTTGTCATTTAAAATATGGCTGTAGGCTACTGAGGTGGCTTTGTAGGTTAGTATGCTTGTCATCAAGCTTGAAGACCTGATTTCCAGGACTCACATGGGAAAAGGAGAGAGCCAACCCTCTCACCCTGTCCTCTGACACTCCTTTCATGGAACTCCTTTCCACAAATCAATAAATATGATTTTTAAAATTTATAAATCAGACCTGGCTCACATAAGATCTCTAAGTTTTTATTTGTCTTATTTTTTTTCCTAGTGCTATTTGGGAAGAACATACACACACACACACACACACACACACACACACACACACACACACACACATTTATATGTATACTTATATGGATAACAGTAGGTAAGAAAGTTATGGATTTCCCAGAGTCCAAGGAAGATGCTACATCCAGTGTGGGATATCTGAGGAAAAAAAAATCTATGTCCACTATGCTCTTATGTCTGTTAACTTTATTCATCTAAGACAAAATTCTACCTATACAGCTCCAGCTCTGTCAGGCATTCAGAGCAGGAATAAATCTAGATATATCAAGCTCTTTGTCCATCTACTTTATTTCTCTGGGATGAAATCCTGTCTACATAGCTTCAGTTCAGTCCTGACACTCAGTTCCTCTTTGTTCTTTCTTTTGCTGCCCTCTCATAGTCCTGCTAACGACTAAGCTCTTATGCTTCCAGCCTCTTCTTTGTCCTCTGTTTCTTCACCCTCCATCTCTACTTGCTCTCTACTCCTGGCTTTGATGAACTCTACAAGAGTTCTGCCTTACCATCTACAAAACCCCTGTCTTCTTCCCTTCTCCCTGGTCATGCCGTTGTTCTGTCTCCTCTACAGAAAACACCTGTTTCTTCTTCCCTTAGCCACACAGTTCTCTGCCTCCTCAGGAATGTTGCTCCATCCTACCTTCCACCTTGATATGTAAAATCCTCTTGTTCTCAGTCATTTGCTCTGGAGAGTCATTAGGCCTCAAGGCAAGGGGATGGTCTGAACTTCATTTGCGTAAGAAACAAAGCTATGCATCTACTGCCAGCTTGGCTTTGCCTGAGTCACCTTATCCAAGTACTGGCCTAAACAGGAAGTTCACACATACATTCTATGGGAATTGTGAGCACAAGAAATTCATAACAAGTCACAGCTGAATATTAAGCTGTGTACATCAAATAGTCCATGCTAGATGGCTTCCCACCTTACTGACCCTTGGCCTGATTAAGGTATAGCTTTAATGCACAGCTGGACTCCTTATAACATATTCTTGTGGTTCACTACAGAAAGTAGGTTAGAGAGACCAAGGAGAGTAAAAACACTGTGTTGGGAGCAGGGATACTAAAATGGGGAAGGAGGTTCACAAAAAATAAACCACACAGACATTTTATTTTAAGATGACCCTTCAACTTGAAATAGTATTCTTACATGCAAGACAATTTAAAAGACAAAATGAATGTTTAAATTGCTAGCTTAAAGGTGCTGTTTTCTACACAGACTGAGAGAATATCCCACCATTCCCAAGTTTTCTTATGGCTTCTTTGACATCTTTGTTCCTAAGGCTGTATATAAGGGGGTTAAGCATGGGAATCACTGTGGTGTAAAAGACAGAAGCCACTTTTCCCTGGGTTGTGTCACCTGTAGATGGTTTAAAATACATGAAGATGATGGAGCCATAGAAGACTCCAACCGCTGCAAGATGGGAACTGCAGGTACTAAAGGCTTTGGATCTGCCATCGGCTGAACGTATTCTCAGGATGCTGGCAAGGATGAAGGCATAAGAGATGATGATGGCGAACACACTTGCAAACACGTTAAATCCAACCAGTATCATCACCCAAAACTCCTTGGTATAGTCTCTTGAGCAAGCTATATTCAGAAGAGGGAGGATGTCACAGAAGTAATGGTGAATGATATTAGTTCCACAGAAGGAGCGGCTGGCTATGTAGCTGGTGTGGACCGCGGCCCCAAAGGCCCCCATAGCATATACAGCAGTGGATAGTAGCACACAGACTGTGTGAGACATGATCACGTTGTAGAGCAAGGGGTTGCAAATAGCAGCGTAGCGGTCATACGCCATGACTGTCAGCATGTAGGAGTCATCAATACCGAAGAAAGAGAACAGAAACAGCTGGGTCATGCATTCAGGAACGGATGTGGAATTCTCCTCTGATACAAAGTTCACCAACATCTTTGGTATTATAACAGAGGAGTAGCAGAGATCTATGAAGGACAAGTTACTGAGAAAATAATACATGGGTGTGTGAAGCTGAGAGCTAATCCTGATTAAAAAGACTAAGCCCAAGTTTCCCACCATGGAGACCACATAGATCAATAGAAACAGAGAAAAGAGTGGGATCTGGAGCCCTGGCTGGTCTGTTAACCCCTCAAGGACAAATAAGGCAGAGTAATTTCCGGGGCTCATTCTTCTCCAGCTGTGAAAAGTTGGGTGGTTCAATGGAGAGAGGCAAACATTACCAACTGATAGGATTTAACAATTTGCAGTTTGACAAATGACATATTTTTCAACAGAACCCAATTTTATGAATCTAAACTCAACAAACTAATAGTACTTCTTTGAGTATCATCTACCATCAAGACTATACTTCATTTGGCTTCATTTTTATTACATGCATTGAGAAGTGAAACGCATTGGATTTCTGCTTTATTTTCCTCATGTGACATTTAAGTGTGAAACTCATGTTGTCTCTCCAAATGAAGCTCTAGCTTTTCCTGTAAAAGAAGAATAACTCTGTTATTCATGCACCTTCCAGGAGCACCTGCTCACACACGTTCTTCCATTGGGTGAGTTGGGTCTGTACCGGCTGTTGTCTCTGATGTCTTCGGCCTTGAACTTCCCTAACTAATGCTGCTTGAGCTTCTCCTCCCCTTAGCCCATCCAGTCCCTGACTGTAATCACAAAGACTTTGCTTCCTTCTAAGCTTTCTACACGCACTCTGCATTTCTGGTCTTGAATTAGATTTTTCTTGCTGCTACTCACGAGTCATAGAGCTGTGAGGAGAATAAAGCCCATTTTGAGACGTTGTATAGAAGGTGCTATGAGCAGAGAGCTGTTGTCTTGTGCTGAAGGAAAGTGGGAAAGGGAAAAGAAAACAACATAATAGGTGCTCGTGTGCCAGGCAAAGTGCTGAGGGCACACTTATGACACTTATGGTGTGAAAAAGACTGCAGAACAACGCATGAGAGAGAGTTGTCTGCTTCACAGGTGAGCAACTAGAGAATTCAGTTTTGCTTGAAGGTAACATTATTTTCCCTATTTCACATGTATTTATATAAGATTTTCCAAATCTAGTGAATGTTAAGGTCAGGCCTTATGTCTTTGCCTGTTTTATTTAAAAAACAATAGACCTATCCTACAACAGTTTCCCTTTGAGTCTGAGTACAGACTGGATGGTAACTTCTGCATTATGCTTATTATTCTAACTTCTCAACAATTTCCTCCAATTTTTTTTTTGTGTGATCTCTGACAGCATTATGTTAGGCTATTGGACACTACTAAATACTAAAAACATTTTTGCCTTTTGTTTGTTTAACTAAAATTGTATTTACCCTTAAACTATCTTAAGGTAGAAAAAAAAACAGTACTAGAAAAGACACATGGACACAATTATATACTGAAGTTTACCTGTGGCAAGAAGTCCCCTGTGTCCTACAATTGGAACTTGTTACAGAGCAATGGTGACCTGAGGATGCACACATCTTCAGTTTTGGGACATTATATGAAATGAAGCATTTCTTCTTTGAAATAAATAAGTAAAAGCAGACCTCTGGTTACAAAGGATGGGATAAAATATAACTGAATTACTAAGACTAGGTCTGGGCCAGTGGAATACTGTAGTGATAAATGGCTATGAGAAATAACACTAAACAATTAGGTGAACAACCTTACTCTTTATCATTCTTTATCAACTCTAAAATACTGACCTCTGGCAAAGAAAGTTTGCTGATGTTTTATAGGTTTCCCCTTTTCTAATTTTAGAAGTATTCCTATTCTTATATTCTTCCTATTAATAGGCAATAGTTTACCTTTCATCAAGCAACTTAAAACATCCCAGAATCCAGGAATGATTTCCTGAAATTTCTGTTGTTTTGACTTCTCCATATCCCAAGTCTACCTTGATCTGTTTAATAAACTCTATTCTATACTTTCTTGTATTAGCATATTTTGATCATGCTGTTGGTAATGGACTCAAGATTTAAAGTCAAATGGAACAAATTGACTTTCAGGCATGGTCGCTTCCCCTCTTTGCAATCACCTCCGCCCTTTGATGCTGAAGGTGTCACTTCCTTGGATAAAATTCAGTTTCTTTACCTACAGGGAAGATCAACTGCTACCATTTGTGGCTTTTGCAATGGTTCATTCCTTTGTTCATGCAAGACTCTTGAGAGGCTTCTACATTCCAAAGTTGGAATATTATATGAGGCACCCCCTGCTGTCCAAAAGCGTCCCCTCCGGTAGAGGAAATCAATACACCAAGAAACAGAGAATTTAGAATGGAGAAGTGAAAACTATCTTAATAAAAATAAAGCATTGTGGGAGGTACAGCTAAGAAGGTTAGCAGAGGAAAGACTCTGCAGGAAGTGAGGTTTGAATAGAGTTCTATTTTTCAGTAAATAAGAAAATATATTTTTAATCTTGAGATAACAAAGTCCTAAAGCTGACAAACCATTTTTTTTGTTGTTTTGTTTTTCAAGACAGGGTCACTCTGTGTAGCTTTGCACCTTTCCTGGAACTCACTTGGTAGCCCAGGCTGGCCTTGAACTCAGAGAGATCCGCCTGGGATTAAAGGTGAAAACAGCCTTCTTACCCTGGGTGGGACTCGAACCCACAATCTCTGGCTTAGGAGGCCAATGCCTTATCCATTAGGCCACTGGGGCTAACTGACAAACCATTTAAAAACAATGATGTATTTAATTGCATGAATCAAAGACTTTAGAATTAGCAAACTAACTGGACAGCATTATATCAAATCCTACTCCAACCCTTCATTCGTTTTCTTAATTAAAATATTTAGTGCTAAGAAGTCTAATATTAATAGCAAGTGATTTATCATTTCTTTCCTTTAAATTTATCACTTTCTTTGTCCTAAGAAAGTTTAGAATGTTAGTGAATCAGAAAGTATCCCCCTATATATTCTTCTGTAAGCATCATAGTTCCATAGTTACATTTGGGTTTCTGACTCATCTCAAATTAATTGTCACAGGATTAGAGATGGTACTCATTTATATTAAACACATATTAGTTATTATACCCCTATTTACTGAAAATGTTCTTTATTCCTCTCTGGACTGCTTTGGCAAACATGTGAAGAGTCAAAGGCTCACATACAAAGTAGTTTTATTTCTGGTTACACATTCTGTTCCACTGATTACTTGTCAACCTAAGACACTATCAACTACTGTAGCTTTGCAGTGTGTCTTGAAGTTGAATAGAGTTCTAAATGAAGTGAAGGAGGCAACCATGGGATTATCACGATACAATTTGCTTTGGAGAGCACACCAAATTCAAATGTTTCCTGGGGCATTCCTGGTACATTTGAGAGAGAGAAGACAAGAGAATGGCAGAGTGGGGCTGGGCACCAGAAGCTGGCCTTGGTAAAACAAAGGCAAACAAAGAAAAGTGCTGAACCTGCCTCAAGTTGTGACGAGCACTGTGGGGAAGTTTGCAGAGGCAGTGCATTTCACTTCCTGTAACATTTTCACAAGAATCTCGTAGGCTCTGCTTATTAGGTCACGAATAATCGTAAGGGTCACAGAGTATATATAGCGACTCACATAGAGGTATAGTCATGTAGAAAGATGTGGCTTGGGCATCCTGGTAATGTAGAGATGGTAAACCAGAAAAAGGAGTGAGATCCATTTGAAATGGATGGTATCTATGGTTTGTGAGAGCCCAGAAAGTCCAACATTTGTGCAATTCAGGATATAAATGCATAAAAGATGCTTTTGGAGGGCAGCGTTAGGGGGCTAGTTTTTCTGCTTTGAACGTACTCAGCTTGATGCTAATTACAGGACCGGTGGATATGTTGAATAGGAAACTAAACATGAGTTTGGAATTCAAGGGAGATGTCTGCCTGGTATGTGGTTTTCTGAGTCATCAGAAGAAATTTGGTACTTGGAGACTGGATGGAGACATTACAGCAGTGGCAGGTAGATACTAATTTATCAATAACGTTTTGGCAGTGCTGGAATTCCAGGAATTCTGCTGGACAATAAGGATGCTTCAAGCCTCTTCAGTCTTTCCTTCTGTCCATTTTCCGTATTTACCATCTTGACTTATTCCCCATTGCTGTCTGTCTAGAGGAGCAGTCTGGGCATCTGTTGTAAAGAACTGCAAGTCTCTAGAAAAAGCATGCAGCACAGTGGAGGAGGATGTCCTGTACTGGCTTGTTCTCTCTCCTCCTTCATTCAGAGTATCTATGTATTGTCTTTCACACACATCCTGACTCCTTCTCCTAATATCCAAATAAGAGAACCAGTAACATACACAATGGCCTTACATTTTCTTTCTTTCCTTTGTCTTTGCTTTCATTGACTTGATCACTTATGCATTTTTATATTTTTCCTTACCAGTTTAAACAGTTAGTTTGAATGAAGACAATATCCCCAATTTACCAGTTCTATAAATATTAAAAATATACTTCCTTGTGGACTGTACCACTGACAAACATGATTTAGACTTTTTTCCCTGACAAGGTATTAGATACAAAAATAATTGCATTTTTCAATATATTTGGAACACTGATCATGTAATCCTGAGGAATACAAATGTTTGAAGAAGGAAATATGAGGATAAAGGCAACATTCAAGGCTCAAAATGCTTTAATAGCTTTGCTTAAAACATCTATGATTTGATATGAGAATTATAATCAAGGGAGAAAGGTTCAGAAAGAAAAATTATGTAGAGTAAAGGAGTCTTATATAATGTCAAGAATGACTTGCTGTTTCTTAAGATTATCTTTAAGGGCTCCAAATTCTGGGCTGGAGAGAGGGCCCAGTGGTTGAGAGCACCTACTGCTCTTCCAGAGGACATGGGTTCACTTCCCAGCACCCACAACTGTCTGTAACTGGCAGCTCAAAACTGTGTGTAACTCCATTTCCAGGGGACCCAACACCCATGGCAAACACACAAATGTACATAAAATAAAAGTAAATAAGTTTTAAAAAAAGAACTCCAAATTCTTCATTGTAAGTAGAGAATGGTGCCCTTTCAGACCTTGACTATCACAGTTTATTAAGTGTGCTAAGAGTTAGGAACGTTCATACCAGGTAAAGATTGACTAAGTTCTTCTCTGGAAAGGTAGTGTCTGTCTGTTAAAGGGATTTCTGACCTGATGAAACACTGCACTGTGTGTTGTAATGCACCCGAGAATGCTCTGTAAAGTTTACTACCAATAATAAATATGAACACAAATGTGCTTGTAATGGGGCGGAAAGAAGAAAGGTTGGGATTAGGAGAGATACAGAGTATATGGGAGCAGTGCTTTGTATGCACTATACTTTGGGCTCTCCGTCAAAGTATATGGTCCCTCCTCATCCAGCAGATATAAACAATAGTTCCATCAGTATAGATACTAAGAGTGTTTATCCAGTTTCCAAAGTTAAATTTCAACTACAATATCTTATCAAAACCATGTAGAACTGTGTGACTCACCTGAGTATTATCAAAAAGTGTAGCTGGTTGTATATGATTTTAATTTCATGAAATGTGTACATGCAAACACACACAATTACCAGAAAATTTGATCATCAAATACTGAGTCCAATGTCTTCCAGATCCTGAAAAATATAGGGGAGTTAAGTAGGCATGAGATTTCATGGATTTGGTTGAAGCAAAAGAAGTCTCGACTAAGCAGAGCAAGAAGAGAGATACCTCCTAAACTTCTATTATTAAGTGGGAATTCCATTCAGATCTATTTGTACCTAAGGAGATGACTGTGAACCATTGTTCTCCTTAGGGGCTTGTCATGCCAGTAGTTGGGCCCTAATGGGAAAATAATTATCAAATTCATACCTGCTAGCAATATAGAAGCAGTCATTTCCTTAATCTCTGAGGTGTATGAGAGAGACTTTCCCATTTTAGTGTCGGGGATATTAATAATGATTCAATAAGCAATATCAAGCTTTTGTCAATGTTTTATGATGTATATTCATTATATATAGTACTTAGTTACATGTAGACAATTTCTTTCAAGTATAGCAAGTATTTTGAGTATAATCATTGCCTCCAACATAAATACAAACCTTTTAAAACCATTTGGATGATCGATGTCCTTTTCAAAACCAAAATTAAGCATTTGTCCTTAGTATTTTTTTTAAAATATAAGTCCCATTTTACTATTTCCAAGTTTTGGGAGTTTCCTACTTTATTTTCAATTTATTTGGTACTTTGGACTATGTGGTGAAAAAGAGCAAGTTATCTACTTCCTTTCTATGATTAAAAAATATGTTCTGGGGTTCAAAGCATTTTCTCAAGAATTTTATGGTAATTTTAGTATGTAACCTTTTCTTGGTTTCTTTATTCAACATAATTACTTTGAGATTCACTCCTGCTCCTGCATGTATTTTATCATTAGATAGCCTTAATTATAACCTTTGTGGTACAAATTGACATGACTATGTGGACCTATTTTTGTTTATCTTGATTCTGATAAGGCATTGCCTTGTTAACTGTAACTTTATATGCTTTGAATTGCTTAATGCCTACCATTCAGCTCATCTGCCTGTGTACGTGTATGGTGTGTAGATGTGGATGTGGTTTAGTATATGTCTGCATGTATGTGTGTTTACTGGTGCACATACATGTGTGTGCCATGTGATAGAGGCCTGGGGTTGAAGTTCAGTGTCTTCCTCCAGTTCTATCCACCTTTCACGCTGAGGCAGAATCTCTGGCTGAACTTGGAGCTTGCTAGGGTAGCTAGCCAGCCTACTCTGGGAAATTCTACCTCCATTTCCAGCAAGCTGCCTTTACAAGCTGGCCATCAGGTCCACTTAGATTTTATGAGTTGATTTTGAGCATCTCCAACTCCGGACCTCATGCTTGTGAGGCAAACACTTTCCCTGACAAGCCATTTGCCCAACTCTTCAGCACTTTTCCCTCTTCTGGACCTTTTGCACTTTCAAAAATGGATTTTAGTTTTGATATTGAATTCTCTAAAATGTCTGCTAGAAGTTTAATTGATAATGAATTTGTGAATAAATTTGGCAGGAATGTGACCCTTTTAAATAACGATGCAGGAACACAAGGCGTACTTTTGCTTCTGAATGTCTGACAAATGTTTCCTCAGATTTATCACTACAAAGCGCACATATTTGAATACAGCCTTTTCTTCCTTCCCACATACACAAGCTCTCTGTGGTGCTTCACACACACACACACACACACACACACACACACACACACATACACACACACTCACACACACACACACACACACACACACACACACTTACAATGAGACATATTTGACATCATGTAGCAGAGCAGAGGAGACTGGAGAATATGTCTACCATATCTACCAGACTATGAGCACTCTGTCCTGTGTAACCCTATGAAAGTGAGGAGAAATTTAAAAGATTCCAACAAGTGCTAAGGTTCCAGTAACTAAGCTGTGAATTTAAGAAAGTCAGGCTTTCCTCTGGTTTGTCCAACTCTCTTCCACCTTTGCTGTTTTTTGGGAGTGACCATTGCCATTTTCTTTAATGACACTATTTACAAAACAGACCTAGTGATAACTGGTGAATTTATAACTGCAAGTCTCATAAATTGAAAATGTAGATAACACTTAAAATAATGTCTTACTCTAAATGGCTTTATATATTCTTTTAATTATTAAAAGAAGCAACAATGACAAATATCAAGCTAACTGTTTAAAGAGAGAAAATCAGTTAATTTTATGTGAATAACACAACCAGACCCAGAAACAGACAAGGATATTGTCAAAACAACTATTGTGGGTTGATATGTTTTATGCATTTAAAAGCAAAATCTTTAATAAAATATCATTGACTGAATCCAGCAATACTCAGAAGAAACTGTGTGTTATTATGATATAAGATATATCTTGGTGCTGAAAGTTCAATTCAATATTTGAAAATAATCAAAGGCACTGATATTAATAGAATAAAAAGACAAATGTCAGTAAGAGTGTTAACAGACCCAGTCCAAGTAGTTACCAAACCATTTCCCCCATTCATAGCCTCCCACTAACTAAAGGATGGATTTCCACAACTAAATGAAGAATATGAAATGCCAGCTACTAGCTATATGCTTAATATGGAAACATTGAAGGTATTTTATGAGTATCAGAGAAAAGCAAGCATACACACTTTTATAATCATATTCAATATTATATTAGTCATTTCTAACTGATGAAGAGTAAAGGAACCAGGTGGTGGTGGTGGTGGTGGTGGTGGTGGTGGTGGTGGTGGTGGTGGTGGTGACACACGCCTTTAATCCCAGCACTCAGAAGGCAGAGGCAGGCAGATCTCTGAGTTTGAGGTCAAGGTGAGTTCCAGGACAGCCAGGGCTACATAGAGAAACCCTGCCTCAAAAAGGCCAAAAAATAAAATAAAATAAATATTATCCTGTTTTACAGTTACCATTGTTATACACATGAAACACTGAAGGTCATTTCTCCCAAATCCATTTAAATTAATTAATGAATTTACAAAGAGTTAAGTTTAAAACTCAGTATGTAACAAAATTGTAGAGGATATAAAGTTAACTACAATACAAAGGCATCTACCTGTGAAGACTAGTCAACTTGTCAACTTGACAGACTCTAGAAACTCTGAGAAATGGGCCTTTGGGCATGCCTGTGGGGAATTATTTTGGTTACAACAACTAATGTGGGAAGACTCATATTATTTGTGACCTGGTCCTTTCCTAGGTGGGGGTCCTGACTTTATACAGAGGAGAAGGTGAGCTTGGGACAAGCATGTACTCCCTTGCTGCTCTACGTCTCTGATGATGGATGCGCTGTGATTGTGTGATCAGCTCCCTTGTGCTCTTGCTGACTTGACTCCCACAATGATGGATTGTCCCTTGAACTGTGAATTGGAAAAAGTCCTTTCCCTGTTAAATTGTTTTGATTAAATATATGATCACATCAATGTGAAAAGAAACCAGACAGCATTAAAACCACAGAATATCTAGAAATAAATCTTACCAGTATATCAAAAAAA
>CABHPQ010172097.1:0-45807 GCA_902168405.1 Peromyscus aztecus | reverse complement strand
TCCAGTAAACCATACTAGCTAGACATTCTATGATTACCCCAACACTCTGAGAAAAAGACTGATCAAAGGTCATGTTCAAACGGCACCAGAAAAGGGACCCCACAGGGAAAAAATAAATGAGAGCTAGTCGTTAGTACCAATTACCAAAACACAGCAGCCAGTTATCAATGCCAATGTTCCAATAATAATGACAAACGTTTTTTACAAATGTTATGATACATATTTCTCAACAATTCTAGTAGAAACTGAGGCTCAGAGGACTAACTCCAAGGATACAATTGAGAAATGACAGAAATTGCGTATATCATGGGTTCATCTATACCCAGAGATCAATGCTTTTGTTTAGTCATTAATGAAGTTAGTTTTTAATGAAGGTGATCCAGTCCTGTTTTCAATTTAAAAAAAAAAAGAGCCACTATAAAAGAAGTAATATATATATACAATATTAATTAAAAATAATGAGATATATATATCTTTATCGTCATGTATCAACTGTATTGATTAAACCAGCAAAGCTGGGTAAAAGCCATGTATTGAAGGCTACCTTTTATACAATATAATACGCAGTCCATGTAATGACAGCAGCTGGAAGAAGGTGTGCACCATACAGTCTGCGAGGGTCTCTCTGAATCATCCTGTGTTCCAGAGGGAGAGCATTCCCGAGGCTTTACACTTAGAGGCAGAATTCCGAGCCTAGGCCATGTATCCACTGCACATATAATCTTGCATAAGACATTCTGTGTCCCGAGGGTTTCTGGAGTTTAATTTATCTTTGCTATGTGTGTCTTCTTTCAGCAAACCACAATGGACCGACTGTATGTCCACATGCAACAGGATGAAATGGCAACCAGTGGAAGGAAGCCCCGAGACTACGTCCATGTTCTCAGCATACCAACATCTGAGACTCACTGTACCCACTCAGGTACTTGTAGCTAATAGTTACTGTGCCCACGAAGGAAGGATCAACAGCTAGATCGTAAGAGTAAGGCAGGCACAGTCTGCAGGAATCGTGTAAGGCTTCCATGCTCTTGCTGTTCATGAGAGACCACACCTAGTACACGTCTCCAGAAATGGAAACGTGGGATCATCTGTGAGGCTTCAAAAGAGTACAGAAGAGACTCAGTGCTAGAAGTTTTACTGTGAATTGGCCACATATTTACCCACTGCCTAGTATCTACCCAGATCACAGACCCCCTCCATGAGAAAGCAAACGATCTTTGCAAAAGTAACCAAAGAAAAAAATAAGGTGGTTTTCATTAAAATTAAACTACCTGTCAAAGAGTACTATGTTTAGAAGTGTCCCTTGGGATACGACTCAGTGGGTAAAGTGCCTGCTGCGCAAGTGTACAGACCCGAGTTTAGGTCCCCAGAACCCACATGACATCAGATGCAAAGTACAGATTACAAGTCCACAATTCTAGCGCCCTGGGATGGGAGGCAGGGACAGAAGAACCCCTGGAAACTTGAGGGTCAACTAGCCTGGAGTATGTAGCAAACAATAAAAGATTGTCTCAAGCCAGGTGAAAGGCAGGATTAACACCAAGGCTGTCCTTTGACCTCTACCTATGCCATAGAATATACTCTATCTACCGATCTGTCTGTCTATCTACCTATCCAAACATATACAGATGATGTGTGTGTGTGTGTGTGTGTGTGTGTGTGTGTGTGTGTATCACATATATGTATCACAGAAGAAAAAACCTGCAAATCATCTTACAAGAAACTTAGACTATATAAACATTTGTTTGTTTGTTTGAGACAAAAGTCTCATTATATTTCCTTGGCTGGCCTCAAGTTCACAGGCATCAGCCTCCTTTTGCCTACTGGGTTCCTGGATTAAAGGCATTTTCTACCATTCCTAGCACATATACGAAGAATTTGTTTCTTTCTGTTTTATTTATTTTTTAAATTTTATATGTATGGGTGTTTTACCTGCATGCAGTTTTAGGGACCATAAGCATGCAGTATCCAAAGAAACCAAAAGAGGGCATTGGAGCTCCTGGGACTGGAGTTACAGACAGTTGTGAGTCACCAGGTAGGTGCTGGGAATTGAACCTGGGTCCTCTGGAAGATCAGTCAGTGCTCTTAACCACTGAAGCATCTCTCCAGGCAAAAGATTTATTTTTTATTTTCATGTGCATGAGCTTTTGACTGTGAGTACATATGTGCACCATATATGTGCCTGGTGCCCCTGAAGACCAAACCAGGGAATCAGATCCCCCGGACCTGGAGTTACAGACAATTATAAGCCTGCATGTAGATCCTGGAAACCATAACTGCCCCCAAGTGCAGTGGGGCAGTGGTGGCAAACACCTTTAATCCCAGTACCTGGGAGGCAGAGGCAGGTGGATCTTAGTGAGTTCAAGGCCAGCCTGGTCTACAAAGTGAGATCCAGGACATTCAGGACTGTTACACAAAGAAACCCTGTCTCAAAAAAAAACAAAAACAAAAAAACAAAAAAGAGCATCAAGTGCTCTTAAGCACTGAGCCATCCCTTCAACCCCTCTATAAAGAATTCTTACAACATCATACGAAAAATAAAAAGAGCCGACCTAAGATGGGCAGAGGATTTACGTAGACAGTTCTCTAGAGATTATTCAACCCCCAAAAAGTACAGACAAAGGTGCTCATTATCAGAAGTCATCAGTGAGATTCAAATCAATATCCTAATGAGATACTCGATACTAGACTACCTACACTCAAAAAGATAACTAATAACGAGTCTTGAGAGAGGCTGTGAAGCGGAACCCCATACACTGATGGTAGGAATGTACCAGTGAAGTCAGAAAGGTATTTTAAAACTGATGGTGGTGACGGGTGCAAACTTCTCTACCCGAACCACTGAGTGCATACTTATTTCACAGATGAGTTATGTGGTATGTGCACTAGACCTCAATACAAATGACTGTTTTTAAAAGAAAAACTGCACATTCGTTTTTTTCTAGAGTCAAAGTGAATTAACAAAGAAGTGATGATGGGGGGGGGGGGAGAGTTAATATAGTCCTAAAGCAATGTTTCCATCTGGATGAAAAATCAGCAGAGAAGTCCTCTGCCACAGGGGAAGACCGTGACCCAGGATCTGGCACAGCGGCCCTACCAGTGCAGCTGACAGTGAACGATGAAAACCTATCTGGCACACAGCACAGAAGAGAACAGCCTCAACACGGCCGGGCATGTGATGTCTCTTTTTTTTGCCATAAATAAATTAAGCTCTGCAAAACACCAAATTAAACATGCATCAGTCAGACCATCCAGGAACACTTCGGGAGCATCAAAGGGTCCGGCACGCCCAAGTGAAGACACTATTACCACACAATTCATGAAGCGTGCCCTCCTCTATCCTTGATCATTTCAACACTGACCTCTGAGGACAGATCATGTCGGCGGAACTTGTGCAGCTCTGTGCTATCTGCAAACCTGTCACCTTCGGTCACAGATCCTGGGGGAACCAGTGAATGCTCGGTCTACAATGGTGAGAGAGCCACATGTGTTCTGGCATCCTGCCTCATAACCACTTCGAAAGAGCAGATGCTCAACAGTCAGAGATACTGAGCCACAGGAAGGCCAGCTTACCTAAGGTCACAGAGCTAGGAGGAGCAAGTTAGGCTCCAAAGGCCAGGTCTTTACCCATGAGGTCAATACACTTCACTGGGCTGCCTTTTCCTCCACGACATCTCTTGTCTCCTCTGTAAGATAATTAAAGGCTTTGCTAAAATACATACACTAACACACAAACTAACACACATACACACACACCACACGCACATACACACCCCTCTTTGACAGAGCCATGTGAAACTTATTTGTTTGTTTGTTTATTTTGATTTTTTTTTTCAAGACAGGATCTCGCTCGGTAGACCAGGCTGGCTTCGAACTCACAAGAGATCCGCCTGCCTCTGCCTCCCCAGTGCTGGGATTAAAGGTGTGCGCCACCACCGCCGGGATTACTTCAATATTTTTATTTGCAAATACAGTACATAGTACTCCGATATGCCCCTTCCTCACTTTATTGTAAAAATCTTACATTGTTGTGCACATTGGTCACAGCTAAGGAAACAAGGCTGGTTCAATAATATTAACCAAAATGATCTCTGAATCTCAAAACTCTGTTTTCCTAACATCCTTTCTCTGTTAACCACACACCACACACACCAATAGGGGTACCTATCCTCAAGTCTTGGGAAACTTGACAGTAAAATGTTCTGTGCTCTATATTGCTTGCTTAGACTCTGGGAGGCCTACTGGCCTGGCCTGTGGCCCATTCCTAGAGGGCAGAGGCTAGAGAAAACTGCACCTAATTCCATCCCCCAAGTGGAGCAATGGTGCCTTAATCAGGAGTGGCAGATATAAAATTGATGGAGAGGTTTCCAACTGAGCTCCTCTTACCCTAGAGACCCCTCCTTGGGTGGTTCTATAAAATCTGAAGCTGAGAGAGACAGGAGAAGACAAGGCAAAGGATACCCCGGCTAGGGATGCAGCGGTCAGGGCCCAGCAGAAGAGTCTTAAGACTGCCCTTGTGAACGCCCTTTTATTCCAGCTTGGTCATCCTGAAGTATGGCAGGCTAGACAACTGGGGATCTACCAGTAAGCCAACTAGAACTTGGATTTAAAAACTATTATTGTTTCATTGGGATCAGATGAAGCAAAAATGAAAGAAAAAAATCTCTAAAGTAGGGACAAAAAGCAAGCAGTAATAAAAAACACTTGGGGGCTGGAGAGATGGCTCAGAGGTTAAGAGCACTGGCTGCTCTTCCAAAGGTTCGGAGTTCAATTCCCAGCAACCACATGGTGGCTCACAACCATCTGTAATGAGATCTGGTGCCCTCTTCTGAACTGCAGGCACACATGCAGGCAGAACATTATATACATAATAAATAAATAAACCTTTAAAATAAATAAAATAAATGAATTAATTAATTAATTAATAAACACTTGGATGATGAGCACAAAAAAATGAGAGAGCCACTGGGGGTACTCATTATGACACCACCTTAGGAACTGTAGCCTAAAACCTATGATCAAGTGATCCTGGATTATACTGAGACATCTGGAAGGTTCTTGGATGGTCCAAGACACACCATGACTTCTTGCTTAAGCAAAAGCAAATACTTTGAGAAAAGCATCCTGGATTCAGGGCTCAAGGCATTTTTCTGCAGATTAAGATCGATCAAAGATGAGCTGGCAATTAAGGTTTACTCAAGACACATGGAAACAAAACAACATCAGCGCTGGGGAGAGTCCAAGGAAATAACAAAACGCAGATGGAACGTTCTGCGGACTTCAGACGTTCCAATGACCGGAGCCAGTACACAAAACAGCCACGTGGGAGATGCTAAAGAAGCAAGAGACAGAATCTCAAAGACAAGCAGGCAGAAAGGAGGACCAAAAATGACCAGGCATGAGGACAGCGGGGCAGCGGGAAGGCTGGCCAGTGGCACAGAGTTACAGTTAGAGAGGACACATGGATTCTGGCAGTGTCTAGCAGTCACACAATAATGGACCACATATTTCAAAAAGGCCACAAGAAGAGACTGGCAATGTTTTCACCACCAAGAAATGGTGTTAGAGGAATGAGTTTATCCGGATTTGGAAATCACATAATGTATATATGCATTTAAACATCACGTGCCATCCCATACATGCACACAATAATGTCAATAAAAAAAATTTTAGTTACAAAATGAGAAAAAAAATGACCAGGTTTTAAAATGCCTTTCAGTTATGAAAACTGAGAAAACTGAGAAGGGTCATGGTTGTTGGCACCACAATCATATGAATAGCATTCACTGAACTGTACATATAAAAATGGTTGAGGTGGCAAATTTTCTGTAATGCGATTTTTACCACAATTATTTAAAGAAATGAACAGGTTGAGTTTACAAAAACTGAATAAACATTTTAAACAAACACCCTATGGTTATTTGTGGGGAGTGGGGGGAGCCCTGAGTGAGTGTTGTTGACATGGGCACCGCCTTCTCAAGGACCCCACCCACAGAGCCATGGGAAAATGGCAAGCCTTCCTTCCTGAGGCTCTGCTTGAAGGGAAATAGTAAAACCTCTGGTCTGCTCTGTGTGTGGATGCTGATAATGTGTGTGGAAGATGTCCTCGACAGCTTTCTCTCCCTGAATGTTTAGGGCCTGAAGACTACTCCCCTACAGCGAATGCTCTACCAAAATTAGCTAAACCGCCAGCTGATTAAACTGTGTAACTTTAACCCTTGCTGCCTTGTGTATCTGTAATAACCTCTCCTCCTGGATTCTGGTGTATGCAGTCACCTCAGCTCTCTGTTCAATTCTATGCAATAAGCATGCAGAGCTTCCAGGGAAGCAGGGTTTCTGTAGCAGAGGGCCCACCCAGCCCACCCGTGTGTCTCTTTCCCTTCATTCTCCCACCACATTTAGTTAGACTGAGTCCCGAGAGGCCGGGTAAAGACTTGGAAGTTATTCAAATTAAAAATTTGCTAGCAGATTATATAGCATATTAGCCAAAGTTGCAAAGAGAATTAATGAACTAGAAGGAATGGATCCCAAAGGCAATTCAGAGAAACAAGGGACTGAAAATACAAAGGCTATGTTAACCTACTCGGGGGATACAATGGGAAGTGCTGAAAGATGTCTAATCAGATTTCGGAGGGGGAAAAAAGGTAGAAAGGATGAAGGGAGATGACGGCCTCTCCTAGGAGTGTTAAAAGACATGAAGCCACATACACATTAGCTGGAGTAAAGAAGCCAAGGCTACTGTGAAACTGAAAAGATGGAGAGATGTTAAGAAGCAACCCGGCCCAGAAAACACGGAGCAATCAGGGAGGAAGTTCGGTTTCTACAGCAGCCTTGCTTTCCTCAGCTCTTTCTCATCCCCACCACTAACCCAGGAAAGAGCATCATCGAGAACAAAGGAGGCGGTGGAAGGGACACCAAGGCCACTTCTCACACACTCAGAGTGGATGCCCACAGCCAGCGCTGAACTGGGCGAGGGGCCAAATCTTAACTTTAAACAAGTGATGTTTCCCAAGTTCTCATCCACATATTAACGCTTGACCGATTTTTTTTTTTTTTTTTGAGACAGGGTCTCACTATGTAGCCCACTGGCCTGGAACTCACTATGTAGACCAGGCTGGCCTCGGATTCACAGAGCTCTGTCTGCCTCTGCCTCTCAAGTGCTGAGATCAAAGAGATGTGCCACCCTGCCTAGTTTGACTGAACTTATTATGCGCTACTAAGATGGTGTGCTCCAACTCAACACTATTGCCTAGCATAGAGAGAAAGGAATCTGAGTTACTTTTCCTCAATCAAGTTGGTAATAAATTCCTATTTCCTCTACATCAGCAGCTACGGAAGAAACCAAGCATATCCCCCCTTCATTTGTTTCCCTGGGGCCAGAAACCACAGCAAGCCTAGTAAACATGACCCCCACCAATAGGAAATAGCATCATTACTCAGCGATCACTGTGGCTCACCTCCACCCTGTCTAATGGAAAAGTATTCATCTGCCAGAGCCTCATAAAAAGCATCCATGACATGTGCTTCACTTTTTAAAAAAAAAAATCTATAGATACATTATGATTACATACTCTTATATAATAACAGCTAGCCAGAAAAGAGGATGAGATAATGAATAACACCCCAGGGAAGGAAAACCCCCTTTTCAGCTGGTTTAAGTTGTGTCGATAATGTGCACACAGCATTTTGCATTTACCATAAAGCTTTTCAATTAGTTCCTAGACGAGTTAACCTTCTAACTCCCAGAAAATATAATTCATGCACATTTTACACCATGCAGCATCCTGCTAGCTATTATCCATCATTTACAAGTGTTATTTGTCTATAAAAATGACACTAAATTTTTGAAAAATGGGACTGCTTTGCCTGCTTCTGGCTGTGTTTTAACAAATGGCACCAACGCAAAAGGCTTTAAGTCACATAAAAAGCAATTAGTCAGGGAAGCAATAAATATTTTTTAAAAGGATATAAATGATGGCTTGTCCAGATAGCCAAATGTCTACAAGCTGATACACAATAAAATAGGGTTGGCGTGAAAGAGTGCACTCCATTACTTATTGTTAATAAAGTTGATCAAATTCCGTGCTTCTTACACAGACAGGAATTTAAACAGAAACACAAGCAGGATGTGCATATTTATGGAAAATGGACTCAAAGATCAGTCGCTCTGAAAGAAAATCCAGCAGAGAGAAATCCGTAACATGTAACTGGTGCCCTCTTATAACACATTTACTTTCATTAAAAACTATCATGAGCTAAATAACATTTAGTATTTAGCTGACAACTATTTCCAAAACATGAATTCCAGGACTAATGATAAAACAATTTGGGGGGGGGGGGAGACAAAACCGTGTAACCAGATGCCTTCATTTTTGTTCTTCCATTCAAAAACCTTTTCTAAAAGGATCTATTAGATTCTTTTAAAAAACAAAACTAGAGAAGCATAGCCCCAGCGATGAGCAGCTTCCAAACGCATTATCTCCAAGTAGTTGGGTCTCTTATGTCACTTACCTGTCTAAAATCAAGTATAAAAGAGTTCCCAAGAAAAGAAGATATAAAATTAACTTCATTTCATAGGTTCCCCCGGCAGGACGGCAGACAGCTGCCGTTATTACAGCTCACACGTATAAATCAGTGATTAGACACAACAGTTAAGCAAGAAAAGAAAAGAAGGCAATTGCAGAGTGGTAAAATTCCCAAGAAGCACGTGTACAGTCAATGTCGCTAAACAGTCGTTCACTCGCGGTTCAAATAAAAGCTTCCCTCCAGATATTCCTGGCATTGTGATCTGTAAGGAAAAGAGACCAGGAAATCCATACGACTGTCTTCAAGAGGGAAGCAGTGAGAGATCAATGAATCTAATTTTAACTCATTTGACGGTTCCTTTTCAAGCTGAATTCTAAAACTTCCCTACGTCAAAATGTAAAACAGTGTTAAATAAACTGAGGCTAGAATACATTAAAGGGGGAATAAAATACCCCGTTTTACTTGAGCCCGGGGCAAAAAAGACACTGGAAGTGACCTGGCCTGGGCCACTTAAACAGCGGCCAGAATGCCACTTGTAATCTTATTCTCCATTTCTTAGATGTGTGTTATTAACTCCTGCTTTACTGCACTTAGATATTCTAATTGCCCTACTGCAGGCACAGCGTGGCAAGATGTTGATCACACTTTAATGTGCCTGGTACCAGCGGCAGAGGGAGGAAGGTTCTGGCAGGCCAGGAAAAAGGCCATTGACTTGGAGTGAGTTCACATTAATAAAACCTAAGTGGAATTTCAGAACACAGGACCTAGCATCCCTGAGGAGGGGGTCATCCTCTCTTTCATTTCCAAAGTGCTTTGAAGAAACAAGATATCCTTTCTACTCCTTCCAAATGAGAATCGTTTCTGAAGAGAATGGGGATCGGTTCTGAAGTACCTTCTGCTCTTCAAACATTTGCTTGTGATCTATTAATTAACCCCCGGTATTCTGAATGTCTGTTCCCCACCTCCTGGCACTGTTTGAGGAGGCTGTTTAAGTTTTTGTTGTTGTTGTTGTTTATTTTTAATTTTTTTTATTCATTTTACATACCAACCACTGATACCCCTCTCATCCCCCCTCCTCCTGCTTTCCCTCCACCCCCCACCCCCGCCTGGCTGTGTAGGTTTTAAGAGGTGGGGCCTATCTGATGGAGGCAAGTCGCTGTGGAGACTTTGAAGGTTGGGTCACAAGTTAACCTTCTAACTCCCAGAAAATAAAATTCATGCACAATGTACTGCCTGCAGCACTCTGCTGGCTATTACCCGTCACTGACAGCTTCTCCTTTCGTGTGCTGCTGTGATCTGAACAGCCTCTGGGCCACATGGACCCACCTGTTCCAACATGCCTTTCTCCTCCATCATGGACTGAAACCCTTTGAAACCGTGAGCCAAAAGAAATTGCTGCTGTCTTAAGTTATTTCTGTCAGGAACTGTGGTCACAGAGACACAAGAAGAACTAGTACACCACACGCCACCATAGCACATCTTCAAAGAAAGAGGAAATACTGTCCAAGATTGGTATGTCACAGAGCAGAAAATGAGACAGACGAGAACTTGGTAAAGGTCCGAGAGCTTCTGGAAACAGAACCTGAGAAAGCTCTCCCTGTCAACTCACATTATAACAGAAACACTGAAACCATCCCAACAAGACACCAATTCTCTCTAGATCAAGCAGTCACACTCCTTCCTTTAAAATCCTAACAAACACTGAGTAATTCTTACCGAGCAAACATTAACGTGTAACTATTCAGCTTAAAAAGTGCTGTTCTAGAGGTCAGATTCCCTACCCATTCCAACCCAGAGGGATATACAAGTTTACTTCTTCCATTCCAATCTACTGCCAAGGAAGGAGCTGGCGAGCATGCCAAGGGAGGGCCTCTTCTCTCTTCCCTCCCTGAAAACAGAGGGACAAGCAGGCAAGCCCGATGGTGAGCCCATGCACGCCACCATGAAGAGCGCATCGGAAGCCAACCCACAGTTATTTCTGTGTGACCAGTCTGCTCCCCAAAAGGTCAGAATTATGTGGCAAATGCTTTTAACGATTCCACCTTGTCTAAACTAATAGCACCAACAAAATTTGACCAACAAAAATCTAAATAGCACACTACCAAAAGAGCCTCCAAGTTTCACCGAGAAACTGACAAGTGCACTCGTAATAGTTGCAATTAATAATTCATGAGTATAATATTGTTTCCTGTGACACATTTTTCTGGATGTTTCAAGACTCTGGGTATCCACAGAGTAGGCAAGGGTATTTATCAGCCGTTTCACAGGAGAACTTTGGACCAGAAATTTAAAACATTTGTCTAAGCTCTACATTGGTGACAACGTAGAGACATGAATTAAGGTCTCCAAACTCTCTACTAACTAAATAATGGCCCAGAAGAGACACACAAAAGTCAACAAAAACAGAGTGCCAGCTGTTTACACTACCTACAATAAATGTTTGTTCCAGGAAAAAGAGTTCAAACAAGATGGGAAATAGTTTAAACACAAAAGGCTGAAGGGTTCAATATAGGAGAAAAAATATGTTTGCTTTTAATACAGTGGAGGAACTGTTCATGAACAGTTTGCTCTTCTCCTGTCAAGGCCAGCCTTGTACTACCCAGGGCTGCAAGATCACAAGCTACATGGAACTGAGACTGTGGCTCACTGTGGCACAACCAACTTTGCTTCTAATAGCCCGAGTTCCTGTGGCGCTGTCATTGTGCCTCTGATTTGAAATGTGAATGATCATTTGGAGCAAACAAAGTTTAAATATATGGTCCAGATAAATAACTCAGAGATAGCTATGTGATATTTAAAAAAAAAAAAAAAGATATTAACTGGGAATCGAGGGAAGGCACAAAAGAAAAGCCATGAGAAAGAAACAGCCACAGCCACAGCAGTGGTTCCTGACAAGCTAGGGGAGTATTTAGGATTGGCTGTGTCTGTTTGTGGAGGCTGTGAAGAAATTTATTTTGGGGGGCTGGAGGGGGAGCGGGGTTCATACTTGGCCTCTAACACAACCTAGAAAGTAAATACTTTAACAGAAAGACTAGTGATTTCAAATAGCCAAAGGGCTGCCATGCAAGAGTCTGGACTTCTCCCAGGGAGAGACAAAGGCAGGAGCCTCTGTGCCCAGAGCAGAACCTGCTGGTTGTTAGCACAGGTCATCAACAGCGGGGCTACCTGCAGCTGTCTCTTACAGCTGCTTCCAGTGGACACTCAAGGGCCCTGTGGAGGATGCTGGCAGGGAGGGCCCACCTTAGAAAGACCTCCAGAACCGGGGATACCGGCACAGTAGGTGGTGATTGAGGCACATGACAGTCACTTCTACATTAGGAATGACAGAATCCCTCTGTGACAGGGTGGTTCTTCCAAACAAGTACGTCCTCTAAACCTGTTGGTGAGAACCCACTGGCAGGGCTATTTTAAAAAGGACTCTCAGATCTACACACCAGAGCCTCCAAATCTTGGTCTCTAGAGGAAAGACCAGAACTCCGTATTTTTTAAAAGCTTCCCACTATTTGCTTTCTTGACCAATTTTGATAATTACCAATAAACTTTTTTAACCTATTATTCATTTGTAAAACAGGAGAACACTACCTCCCCCTACTTGTATCATGGAAATACATAAATAAGATTAGATGTAAAATAGTTAGTGTCTCCACATCCAGCAATCAGCGTCACTTAACAAATCAGTTCTCCAGAGTCCCTGAGCAAGCTAAAGCGCCCTTTACCGAGGAGAACAGTGTGGCTTATGGGGTCATGGGGTCACAGTTCAACAGTTTGTGGTTAGTCTTTCCTGTTTTCTAACCGTGCCTTGTTCTTCAAGCAACACGGACACCTGATGCAGAGAATTTCAATCCACTGAGTCCAATGCTTTCCGTGAATACTACCTTGAAATTACTCAAGAAGCAATTAAAAGTTGAACAGAGTGCCAGAAAGCCTGTGGTTTATTTTCCTTCTTTTATAACAATTACAAGCTCGAGATATGAGTTCTTTGCTCTACAAAGTTTAAAATTCATATTTATTCTCATATACTGAGGTAAGGATAAAAAAGACCCCATTTCTCTTCTTTGTATCAAGCAGTGATACTCCTCATTTAAAACCCTGCGAGGCACCAAGGTAGAAGAATCATCCTGTCCCGACATTTATATTGCTGTAAATGCCCTCAATTCTCCAATTGTAGAGTTGCTTCTTTTAGATATTAAAGTGAGTGTTAAGATACACCCAGACAGAAAAGAAGAAAGGGGTAACCGGGGAAATTCATAACAAGTGGGGAAAATACTCCTGGGTTTCAGGATTTCTAGTTATTAGACTGTTTGGGTGGTTTTATACACACAAGCATGCACACACACACACACACACACACACACACACACACACACACATACACACGCATGCATGTACAGGCTCGCTCTCTCTCTCTCTCTCTCTCTCTCTCTCTCTCTCTCTCTCTCTCTCTCTCTCAAGCGTGATTGCTTAAGCACATCTAAAGGTTAAACTCCAAGCACCTAATAAGGATGTGAGAATAAGCAACTGTCAAACACTTAACCTTTCGCAGATTAAAACCGTCTGACTCACAGATGTGAAAACATCATCGCTGTAATTGTTCTAAGTTAGAAATCTGAGCATTTTTAGAAAATACATCACTTTTTTTTTGGAGCAGTCATGTTTATGCCCCAGGTCAACTTTCTTGTTCATAACAGAGACAGACTCACACTGCCTTTCATTTATGCTCAGACGCTGATTCCCCTGAACCCTTCATCATTCACCCTGCAGACGCACTCTTGAAAGGCTGTAAGCTGAATTCTAATCATCAGTTCTATTTCCACACTCTTCCACACACAATCGTTTTTTAAAAAATGCTTTATCTTCATTACTGACTGATCCTAATTGGCCATAGCTCCTAAGATCCTCTGCTGCCTGCCACCTCTCCTGTGCTCATTTATGTCACGTAATTACAAGTGTCAGTTCATAGTAGTTGCTCAACCAAGATTTGCTGAATGAAGTAATTATCTTTAACACCTAGAAGATCTACTCGCTGAAGATCCTCTTCAGTAAAGTCTTTCGGATCCCAAACTGTTACCTCTGCTGAACCTGCCTGCTAACTTTGTTATTTTAATAAACAAGATCTGCTTCATAATAGAGCCTCCTGTTTCTGATTTTCAGTAAACTCCTGACGGGAATGAAAATTTCATACAGCCATACTCGGGTAGTATCTCTGTTTAGCACACTGTAGGTAAGAAACCAAACATGTACTTGAAATGGTTGCACATTGTAGAACCTGTCACATTACAACATTTGACTTGAAATGTACTGCAATTTAAAGCTAAATTTCTTCTTGCAAGGGTCTAATAACACACATCCACTTTTTAAGAGAAACAAAATGTGCACAAAATGCTGGAATGATAGGCATGTAAAATATAGAATGTTTTTTAAAAACAAACATTGTTGATAAGAAAAATCCAGCAGATCTTTTAAATGGAAGTAGAAGAGAAGGAAGTACGTCTCCAAATTCTGAGCATATCATGTGAGCGAGGCCTAAAATGTTAATTGTGAGAGACCCACTAGGCCGTCTGTGAACGAGAAGGCTCCATCACATTGCATTTCGAATGCAGACTCCTGAGAACTGAAGGAGACAGACCACACTTGAGTACACAGCCTCTTTACCACTGACTCGTCTGCAGGGGACATGCGGTCTTCAGTAGTCCTGAGCTAAGGGGATAAAACCTTCAGGCTCTGCCTCCTGCCGAAAACGGCACACACGAGATGGTCCACAGAAATATCTCGTTTTGAAGGTGGCAGTGCTGGGGAGGTGAGTCCGTGGATGAAGTGCTTGCCTCTCAAGGATGAGAAGCAGAGTCAGGATGTCCAGAACCTATGTAATAGCTTGACAGTGGCCTATAATCCCAGCATTTCGAAGGAAGAGACAGAGATTCCAGGCCAAACTGGCTACCGAGCTTTGGGTTCAGAGGGGAAAAAAAAAAAAAAAAAACATGTATCAATAAATAAAGGGGAAAGAAATCAAGAAAGTCATCAGATATCAACTTCAGGACTCCATAAATACACACATAAACAGGCATACATATGCACTCTACACACACACACACACACACACACACACACATGCAAAACAAATAAATAATAAATAAGCACCGGTGTTGGTATGAGCAGGAAGGAAGTACAAGGGATGCAGCCAAAGAAGGGTCTGAGCAAAAAATGCAAAATCCTGAAGTAAACGGGTTGACACTTCCATGAAAACGCAAGTGCGTTTTTCCTTCCTCCACCTACCCTGCAAATCATCTTGTCCCCATGAAGACACTCTGCCCGTTTCAGAGTCCCAGGGAGGATATATTCAAGAACACCCTGCACAGATGTGGAGATCTGCAGGTCATACAGGCTGTGAACCCGTCTTGCTCAACTCAGCAACGACGGTCACTTATTTTTATACCGTCTAACACGGATTACTAAATATAAACAGAGAAATTGCCGCCGAACCCTGGAAATCTCTGCTACAGGAGATGGGTGGCTAGCAAAGCCATTCCCACTCTAACCACAGAGTGAGACACATTGGCCTCCCAGGTCAGTGCTCAGACTGTCCTCTAACTAACTTCTTGGCCTCTGAGGGACCATGCTGCTGCAGATGGAGGAGGTAGGCAGAGAGCCATGTTCTGAACCAGGCTAGGCGGGCTCACTGCCTAGGCTATACCAGGAGGTAAAGCCTGTAACCCTAAGATGGGCCCACCTCAGACTAGGGAGGGAGGTATGCACTGAACACCGTCTTGTGTAATTCTGACAGGTGTATCTGTTTCCTTGTTATTAGCTGTAAGATTCATGCCTGGAGAGCTGAGCATCTACCGCATTACTAACGTTGAACTGCTTGGTCGTATCACCTGGAAGTGTGTTTGGCGCACGTCATAGATATTACGCACTCAGAAAAATCCATCTGAAGCACACTTTCAGGATCGCCATTCCTGCGGCTCACGCCTCAACGTTGGCATTTTGCTTTCACTTCCCCTTCCTGACATCATCTTTACTTAGCTGCATCCTTTTGTTCTACGTTTCTGTTCCTGCACTAACTGGCATGGATAATCAAGTAAATATTAAAATATAAAGAAACTGTTGTTGGACTTCACTACAAGATCTTTTTTTTTTCCAAAATATAAGATGTGCTTTAACGCTCACAGTTCAAACGCTGAGGATAAATTCCCTAACTTCAGCCTCAGACGATGATACTATAATGTAGTCTACCATGATCTGGTGGGTTGAGTTTTATAATCCCACCCTCCAAAAATGTGTATGTTAAAGCCCTAACACCCAGTGCTTCAGGCTCAGTGAACTCTGAGGAAGAGGAGACGGAAGAATGGGAAAAGCTGGCAGGTGGGTAGAAGAGATGTGAAATGCTCGTCTGGGGACATGCCATGGCTATTGTACACATCAACTCACAGCAGCTGGGGTTAACTGCATGGGATCGGTATAAGATCAAGCCAGTCACATTTCCAGCATAGATAGGGGAGGGACCCTGAGGCCCTACTCTTATCACAGAGGAGCTATTGGCAACTGATGGCTTCTGAGGAAGGGTCACTAACTATCCTTTGGGGATGTGGCTATTTGTAGGGTATGGCCATATAACCATGTGCAAATGGGTAGCACTCAATGAACTCAGGGTTCATTAATGGGGGGCATAAGGTAAGGAGGGAGACAAGGAAGAAGAAAGTAGCAGGGGTTGGGTATGAACAATATATATTACATACATGTATACACTTTCAGAGAATAAAAATAAGTAAGGGGAACACTGGGAAAGGGGAGGCAGGCAGACATGAAGGCAGAGATCCAAATGATGCATCCACAAGCCAGGGACCAAACAGCTACCAGAGACAGAAAAAAAAAGTCAACAGGTTCTCCCTCATGGTCCTCAAAGGGAACAAACTCTGCTGATACCCTGATCTCAGGCTTCCAGTCTCTACGATTACGAGACAATAAACACCTGTGGCTGAAGCCACTCCGTCTGCAATGCTTAGTTACGGCAGCCTGAGCGAATTCACACGCATAGCTTGCATGTTCTCTGTCCACCCTCAAGTTCAACAAAACGTGTTCTGTCGTCAAGTAAAACCAACCTAGAGGCAAACGGCTGAAATGCTAACCTTAAATAAAAAACAAGCTCACATGTCATGCACAGAAATGAAAAATTGAAAGAATAATCATGGATGCCTAATATTCAAAGGCCACTGTCTATGACTGAATGGTTGGTGTCAGATGGCCTCTTCATGAGAATCAATTTTTTTTTTTTTTGCAGCGGAAAAACTGTGAAGTATTATATTAAAGTTTACGGTTGTAGAGAATTAGCTTAGTGTGCAAGAGTGAAATATTTTTCTTCAGGAATAACTAAGAGGAGTGAAAAGAGAAATTGTTAAATTATGGAAAATAGGAAGCTCTGCGCTACACCGTTGTAGCTGGCGCCTTGGGAAACTTGTTCGAAGACCTCCCATCAGACACCAAAACTTGTAGAAGCTCAAGCAAGGTCCTTCTCTAAAATGGCATAGTTCGTGCATGCAACCCACACACATCCTCCCGTGTGCTTGGAATCATCTCAACATTACTTGCAATACCAAATATAATGTAAATGTCATGTAAATGGCTGTGCTGCGTAGCTTAGGAAATAATGATAAGGAAAGTCTGTGCCTGTTCAGTGTGGATGCATTTTTAGCACTATTTTCGATCTGAGGTTGACTGAATCCAGGGTGTGGGACCCATGCTATAAGGGGGCCGATGATGCTATTCAAGTACTTACCAGAAGAGCTCATGTCCCACCAGTTAGACCAACCCTAGAAGAAAGGCCACTACCAGGGTCCTGCTGTGACTCAGCCAATCAATGGACAACTACATCATTCTAAGCCTTGGTATCCTCACATGCATCTACCACAGACTCCAACTTAGTCACCTAACTCAGCACACAGGCCAGACAGATCTCATGGGGCTGGGTGGCTGCTGCACTTCACTGTTGACCCCTCCCTCTAGAGAAATTCCCACTTCCTGGGTTTCTGGACTCTTCTCCCTCCAACTCTCTTCCCGCTACCCGTCAGAGGTTCCTGGCTCTCCTTGTGCCCTCTGTCAGGAAACTGGCCCACCCCTTCCCAGCCTGTATTTCCAACCCTAACCTCTCACCTACCACACACCCCCCACAAAGCTCCTTTACAGAGAAACAGCTATGCTAATACGACAGCATGCCCCCGCTTCCACATGCTTATATTTAGGCTTGGCTAAACACTGTTTTCACAGTTGATCCACACAGCATGGAGAGATGAGATGACTTGAAAAATAGCTTGTTAACAGATAAGGATCTTAAAGAAAGTTTATACACATCCTAGCATCTTGCTTACAACACTCTGATTTAGCATGGCTCTTATCTCATTACACCTGGGAGAAAAAGCTAAAGCTCAACGTGTCTTTGAACTCTGAGCCCGAGGGGTAGACAGCAGGCCAAATGCTTCCAATAACACACACATGTGCGAGTCCTTCTGAAGACTCAACAACCAGGACGCAGCCAAGGACAAAGCCCCCCAAACCTCTACTGACCTTGTTTCCCCTGACAACACACATTCTGACCTTGGGGAATTAAGGAAGATTTTAGAAAGTGGAACTTAACTGACAAAGTCCATCTTTGGGTTACATGGAGAAGAGAGTAAGTAGAGACAGAAGGAAGCCTGATGGGTAACAGCGTTCTAATTTAAATACAGGAAAGCTGCTTTACAGGCTCGAATTCGTTCTAAGCAAATATAACATTCCAAAGAATTATCACTGCAACCCTCTAGAGGTAAACAGAGCAGAGAGCTCTTTGCTCCATTCACAAGAAAGACCTGAGAAAGTACTCATCACTCTTGCTGGATGGTAAGTTTGGGGAAAGAACTTGTCAAATGACGCAGGTTTGGTCCGAGTTAAAATGCAAGGTTCTCAGGTTAAGTTGGTTTTCCACAGCTATGACCAAATACCTGACCCCCAAAATAAATAAATAAGTAAATAATGAGGAAAGGGTCAAGTGTGGTGGTACATGGCTTTAATCCCAGTACTCAAGAAGCAGAGGTAGGAGGATCTCTGTGAGTTCAAATCCAGCCTGGTCTATATAGCAAGCTTCCGACCAGCTAGAGCTATACATACTGAGAGCCTGTCTCAGAAGAAAGGAAATACTTCTTCAGGCTCCCGCTTTCAGAGTCTTCCATCTACGGTCACTTGGTTCCATAGACTCTGAGCCTGCTGTGAAACAGAGCAGCACAGCAGAGGAGCTGAGGAGAGCTGCTAAGCACAACCAGGAAGCAGAAAGAGAGGAAGGATCCCGGAACAAGATATACCCCTCCAAGGGACACTCCTGATGACTTCTTCCTCCACGTAGGTCCTGCCTCCTACCTGCCTCTTTGGCTTTCAATCAATCAGTGGATTCATCTGCTGATAAAAGTTAGCGCTCAAGATCCAATCGCCAGTTAACAGCACTAACTGAGGACCAAACTTTCAATATATATATTGAAAGTCTTCAGAGGGGACATCTCAAATCTAAACCCCAACATTGGGTAAACCATGGCAAGCATCCTGTCTTCCTCATCTAACTACTTCAAAAGCAACAGGATCATGCCGCCATGCACCCAGCACAAGCTCTGAGGGGTAACAGTATCACCCCTGTTCCTCTGAAAGCCATGAGAACTAAGGAAGCCAACCTATTCTCCAGGCTGTTTGCTTGTTTCTCGGAGCATCCTGTGAAGACTCTTTTTTTTCCCCCAGGCTGGTCTTGAACTCGTGGTCCTTCAGCAAATCCTATCGGCTTGCACCACCACAACCCGCCCTATAAAGACTCTTTAACTATAAACTTTTTACACAGCATAAGCATGAGAGAGTTTGTAGTATAAACATTTCTACTCCTTAAATACCATCAGACCAAAAACCACACTATTTCTAGACAGAGCAACAATACCCCCCCCAAAAAAAGAAATTTGTTAATTGGGAAAATAATGGTGTATATTTCAGCATAATTAAAGGAGAACCTCAAATTCTGTATTTTACCAATGTTGCTAAATATAACTGTTCTTTACAGGCGCTGGCTAAATTACCATATGCTTATCCAGCAGTGTCTCAAAAGAATATAGTCCCAGTGTCCCCATAACCATCTTCTCTCAAAGATGCTCTGTGTTTTTTGAAGGTGTGGTGCTGTCAGAACACTTTAGTGCCCCGAGGACAGGCCCAGGGCAATGTGGCTACTGGACACACCAATATCACCAAACAGCTCAGGTTCTTTGTGCAGACACAGGTCAGGGTTTAAAAACACTGACTCCAGGTTGTCTAAAGTCTGTCTTAGAAGCAGGCTAGTACACTTCTAATGACAGTGGACCACAGAAACCTACATGTCTTCAGGAGCCAGATAAGTTCCTTCTGATGACATGAATGTCTCTGTCCAATCAGCACACAGACACAAAGTCACTAGAGCTGATGGCTGAAGATGTGCCTGAAATGTCACTGGCTTGGTCTCCCAACTGTGCCTTATCCTCAATTAGCTCTCCAACTACAAGCAGAGATATCTTATCTAATACAGTGACAATTAAAATGTCATCACTTGAGATAATGAGTACAGATTCCTAGGGCTTCTGCAGTCAGAACAAGGAAGACTGTCAGGTCCCTGTCAAGCTGTGTGTAGGAATTTCTTTTCTAGTGAGTGTTCAGATAACTTCCCAGGGCTGGAAGAAAGGCTTGTCTCCTGAACTTAAATACCTCTGCATCAAAGACGGTGTGGCCAAGAGAGGAAAAACTTAGGTGACCGTCTCCAATAGCTGCAGCTCTGCTGCTGGAACCCTGATTATCTTTCCCTCCACAGCCCTGAACTGAGATGGAGAGGTAAAACTGCCTCCCACTTCGTGGCTCTTTCCTGGTTTTCTCCCCTTTCCTGTTAATCACCTCCTGCTGGAACACCAGAGGCTGGATCAGGGAAGCTGAAGGTCCCCCATGAGTGATAAAGGGGATTTAATGTCCTGGCAATATTTCTTCCCAGAGAGGGAAGAATGGGTCACACAGAGCTATCAACAATATGTCTGTGTGGTAGGAAGAAGAATGGTTCCCCAAGGGAGTCCCCCTCTGGATTCCAAGAACCCAAGAATGTGTGCCTTCCTATGGAAAGAGAGTCCTGCAGATGTTGTTATGTTCAGGATCTTGAGCTGGGGGGTTTCCAGGTGCACTCTGTGTAATCACAAGGGTCCTAATAAGAAAAAAAGAAGAAAGAAAACAGGAGGGTTAGAAAGCACAGGACAGAGTGAGGAAGACAGAGGAAGGGACCATGATTTTAAAAACGAGGCAAGTCCAGACACGAGACACAGCAAGGAAGTAAAGTGTCTCCTACATCCTGATGCTTTGAAAGGGTCCCAGTAAGACACACTTCCAACTTCTTGTCTTCAGAACTACAAGATGATAAATTTGCGTCGGTTTATGCCACAGACTTTGTGATGATTCCTTCCAGCAGCAATAGGAAGCTAATAGAGCTAATTACTTCCTTCTTCCTGTGCTAATCAAACTAGGAGGTCTGGAAAGCAGAGCAAATGTGGAAAGGGGTCTAGCAGCTACCTAAATCCCATTTCTCTACTACTCCAACTCTCCACGGGATGTTCCGATATCAGAAACCAGCAAGGCGAAAGTTTTCACTTGATACCTAACACTACAAAGCCCTCAAGAGTCACCAAAAGCAGACGAACCCACAGTGGTTCCAGCGAACCATGGACATCTAGTTAATGGTGATTATAGTGGCCCTCTAATACAGCTCTCCCGAAATTTCTCTTCTTTTATTTGTATGGCCAAGAACTCTGTCCTTCAAAATCGCATCCCTTTTTCCCTAAGCCGAGCTCCTTGCAAACCTTTTTCCTCTGAAATAAATGTTTCAATTAGCAATGTACAGATGTTTCCTTATTCCAGCGAGGAAGTTACCCAGACCAGCTAGCAAATGCATAATGAACGCAAGCTCCAGGAACCTTGCCTCACAACCCAGCCTCAATTCCTGGCTAGGACAGGATCCCGTATTAGTAAAGACTGCAATCTTGACACCTGGAGATTGGAGTTTCTGTTGATACGCAGAAGGTATGTAAGTCAATACACAGGCTGTCAAGTTCTATGAATTCCAGCCAGATGTTTTTATCGCCTCAGAATCGCAGCTCTTACTGGAGGCTTGTTTTTAGTATTTTGAAGTAAAATTGCATACTGTGAGCAGGAAGTGATCATTATTTCAATCCTTCACTCAGAGAATTCTCTCTACAAGAGCACCTCTGCAGCCCCTGGATTTGACTAAGAAGCAGAACTCCTCCTATGCCTCAGAGACACACAGCTCCTAGCCAAGCATTGAGGCTTACTTTTTATGTGATCAGTGTGACGACAGAACACAGGAACATGCCCAGTTAGCTTTTGAATGAATTGAGTTAAATGGACTTGTAGACATCTCTAAAAGAATAAAACATTAATGTATCAAATGGAATTATGTTTTGTTTACAGGAGAGTCCCTTGGTACCTGCAGGAAATTGATTCCTAGACCTCCATGGATGCTAAAGTCTGTGAATATTCAAATCCCTTATCTAAAAGGCCTATGCATGGCCTTCTGTGTACTTTAAATGATCATTAGATTACTTATGACATGTAATACAATGTAAATACTACATTGATACCTGTGTTGTTCAAGAAGAGACAAGAAAGTCTACATATGTTCAGTCTAATTTTTCCAAACATATTTTATGTATAGTTGGTTGGTTGAAATCTTAGATGCAGAATCCCTAGGTGTGAAACGCTAGCTAGAAAACACCAGACGTATTTCAAGGTTCTCGGCTAGGTTATAAATTCCCTGAGGACACACGCTATCTGAACATGCTTCTCTCTGCTACCACATTTAATTTAACCACCCACTGCACAATCAGTATTTGTCGGACTCAACTGAAATGGAGGCCCTGCTCAGCTCCTAGAATGAGAGGTTCTTTACAATAAGAAGCATACCTTCTTCTGACCCTTCAAGACTCCCGCTTCCACAGCATCATGATGCTGCCACATACTGCTGAAACCTCTCTCTATGGTCCAGCTTCCTTCACCAGCTTTTGCTCCTTTAAGTTCGTTTTCCTCTGGATCCAGAGCAAGTCTTATGGCTGCATGTGCCATGTCTGAGCTCTGGGTAACTAGGATGCTACCTGATTCACAGTTCAAAAAAACCAGCATCCCTGGCTTGTGGAGTCCCCTGAGCTACTGGCTATGAGGTCCTATTTCCTTTGTCCTTAACTACTGTGTACTCCAATCCACTCTCCATCCTCTTCTCTTGAGTGGTATTCCCCCAGACAGTGTCTTGCAGGTCTTGCTGTACTCTAGCACCCAGCATAGCAAGGCAGCCAAGAGCAAGACCAGAACTCAAAAAAAAAAAAAAAAACTGCAGAGTCATTGACAGCTCTAATCCAAGCACTCAGGAGGCTGAGGCAGAGAGAAAGCCGTGAGTCCAAAGTCAACCTCACCTACAGAGTAAGACTCTAACGAAATGGCAATATTAGCCGGGCAGTGGTGGCACACGCCTTTAATCCCAGCACTTGGGAGGCAGAGGCAGGTGGATCTCTGTGAGTTCGAGGCCAGCCTTGTCTAAAGAGCAAGATCCAGGACAGGCTCCACAGAGAAACCCTACCTCGAAACGAGCTCCTCCTCCTCCTAAAAAAAAAAAAAAATAAAAAGGAAAAAAAAAAAGGGAAAAAAAGGCAATATCCTATAGGAGACAGAATACCTGCTTTGCTTCCAAATCACAATGACACAGAAGAGCACATGACCAATGCCAATGCCACACTGGGCAGAAATAGCTGTGCCTCAGTTTTCCTGTCTGTATTATTCCTTCAATAGAAGCAATAATGCCTGTTGCGTTTGGTTACTAAGGACTAAAGAGAATGAAAGCAAGATGCTGGTAATTATTAGTCATTCTTAACTACTACTGCTTATGGTATTTTGGAGATGAATTTCATCCTTAACGGTTCATGTATTATTGCAGGCTTGGTCTTCAGCTGGTGGCAATCTTCAGAGAGTGCTAGAAACTTCGGGGAGGCGGGGCCCAGCTGTAGGAAGTATGTCAGTGGGGACAGTCCTTGGTGGTATCTTGCCCCTTCCTGTCTCTGCTCCTTGGCTACCGTGAGATAAACATCCTGCTGTTTACCCTGCTATGTCTCCATGAGGACTGCCTCACTACGGGCTCAGAAACAGCCAAGTGGCCATGGACTAAAGGCTCTGAAAGCATGAACTAACTCCTGCCCTTCAGCTGTTTTACACACACACACACACACACACACACACACACAGAATTAAACCACGCACTAATCAGCTTGCCTCAGGTGACACACACCTTAAAGGGAATAACTCAGACTATCTGGGTTAAACAATCAATTTATAAAGATTAAGAATCTGGGGCTAGAGAGATGGCTCAGCGGTTAAGAGCACTGGCTGTTCTTCCAGAGGTCCCCAGCACCCACTTGGCAACTCACAACTGTCTGTAACTCCTGTGCCATGGAATCTGACACCCACACACAGACATACATGGGACCAAAACACCAATGTACATAAAATACAAATAAATAAATTATTAGAAAAAGAATCTGCATATTTCTACCTCTGATCATAAAACATCTGTTGTCCTCTTCTGGGGACAAAAGGAAGAAGAGTCTTCATCAGGGCACAAAACCTGTCTCTAAAGAGCTCCAACAAAAATGGAGGAGGAATGGATTGGGGGGGCAGAAGGGAGGTGGGGGGGAAGGGACTGGGAGGAGAGGAGAAACAAAACTGTGGTCGGGATGTAAAATAAATTAATTAATTAAAAAATAACTAAGATGGCATCCAGAATAAAGCTGAGGACCAGAGTGAATCCCTGCCTGCAGGAGGAACAGGCTATACATATCCCCAGCAGACAGTTGTCAGGACTGAGGTAGGTGGAGGTTCAAGAGTCGGATAACAGCAGAGATCTTAGACCCACACAGAGGTCAAGAACAGTGGGGTTCAGAACACGGCAATGCCACCTGAGCCATGGTCTGAAGCAGCAGCCACAAACCATTAACAGGGTAAACCAAGCCTACAGCCCACAGGGTATTCAGGTTTCTACCCTCAGGTAGCAAAGTAATTAGGGTTAAAGAACAAAAAAAAAAAAAAAAAAAAAACTATTTTGATACAGAAGCCTCCTTTCTCTCGAACTATCATCCTTTCCAAACAACCGCAAGCTGTCCTCTCTCAGATCTAGAAACAGGAAGAGAACTAGTCTCTGGGCAGCCAAGCCACGTCAGACTGGACAGTAAGAGTATCTCAAAACAGCAGTAACCACATGCTCACCCAGGGGATTTTCCCCAGACAAGGTTATGGTGACTCTACTGTAATCTGCCTGCCCACATGTCCCCCTAGCCTGGACTCTTCTAACACCTGGGTCGGGAAAGTGTGGCCTATGTCCTACTCACATCTGGACTCAGGGAGAGAGGGAGGTAGGAGAACTTGGATTCAGAACCCAGCCTCTCACAGCGACTCAGATTTTATCACCACCTGGTTGTAGAGAACCATTGTGACAGGATGCTCAGGATTTATTGAATGCTGACTACAAGGCATTCCCCTAGGTCAGCTGTGAGAGTATGTTTCCTGAATTTTCACACAACCCCATTTAGAAGAGAGTATCTCAATACATATAGTAATATGAAATCAGACTGTAATAAAGGGTGTTGACCACAAGGAAGCCTGTATTTCCTTCTCATCGATCAGTAACTCTTAGCTCCTGTAAAGGAATTAATTGTCTTTTAGAAGAAAAAATAAGACAGAGACTCACCCCCCCAAAGGGGGAAGAATATATATATTTTTTTCATTCATATATAAATATTCATATTTATATATGAATGATGTGGTAGGTTTTGTTTGGTTTTTAATTGAGGTTTTGGAGTTTTATTTTCTTTTTGACCTAGGACTCCCTTATGTAGCCCAGCCTAGACTGGAATGAGCTATAGTGGCCTAGGTTGGCCTTGAATTTATGATCTTCCTATCGTAGCCTTCCAACATCAGGATTACAGGCGTGCGCCACCATGTCGAACTGTACATTTGTTTAAGCGGCCTTAAAGAAATCCTTACTGACATATTAATTTTTTATCCCCAAATATATATATATATATATATATATATATATATATATATATATATATATATATATATAAATCTATTCACGTCCTTCTAAAAATCATGAAATCAATCCTGGAAATTTTGAGGCATGGTGAAATATGAGCAAATGAATGAACTTCCAAGTATACATGTATCACTGTCTCTCTATGACGAAATTATCTAGCTTCTGCAAGAAGTCTAGCTGTAAGCCCCTAACCCATGACAACTCTTGGTAGTCTCTGGATACCAAATACAGACAAGGCCCAAATCCCTGAAGTCTAACTCTGGCTTTATCATATGCACTTGCCAAAAGAATGTCATCGTGATAAGGCCTCCTGACTGGCCACACTTAACTGAATGTCCCCAACATGTCCTGTCTTCCAACTCACTCCCGGGGATAAATAGTGCACTCTGGACTCTTGCTGTCTGGCCACATTAAGAAGTCCTTGATCCCACCACTGCGACGGGAAGTGCACAGCCATCAATTACATTAAAACTGTTATGTGGTAAATTTGAATACTGTATAATGAAGGGGGGAAATCAAGGGCTTCATTACAGCTCTAAAAAAGACAAGTAAAGCTATTTGGTCATGAGTTTATCACTGAATAGCGACCCTCGGGGTAACTAACTATAATTAATATTTGAAAGGCCCTTGAGATAGGGTATGGTATTCGTGCTTATAAAATGCCTTTTATTACAGGCATTCCGGTTCCTAAAGCTTTATATCCAACACTGGCCCTTAATTTCATTTTAAGCACAGAAGACAGGCATTCTTAGCTGCTGGGCCTCACTTTGAGGAGGTCTGTGTCAATCAGCTTATTTGCAATTAAAGCAAATCTCCACCACCTGCCTCCCACCATGGAGTATGGAAAGGACAGAGGAGGAGAACACACTATAGGCTCTGGGGTTTCCCTGGCTTCCTGTTTATGCTCTAGCCACATCACTGCAAGCAAGCCTCCTGCTGGGGTAGCAGTCAGGAAGGGATGTAGTTGTGTGCTCACAATCAAGTCACCCTGCCTTGCAGGATGGCTCTGCCTATCATCCCTGCCGGTGCCCTAAATTTCCACAGCGCCTGGAAACACTAACAAAGGAATCCAGTTCTCAGAGTTCTCCAAGCTCCACCTCGGCCCCGGGCTCCTAATGGAAACCGGCTGCTGCCCGCGCAGCTTCCACCCGCACAGAAGCAGAGGTCACTGATGCCTCTGGGGGGCTGATGAAAGCTGCAGGCTCCCTCCGCAAAGAAGACAAAAATGAAAGGAAGAAAGAAAAGTGCGCTTATGATGTAAGGGGTTCCCTGACCTCCAGGTTAAGGATCCCGGGATTTACAAGGCTGCAAGAGGAAGGATGGGGCTGAAGAAAAAGAAGGAAGCACAGACAGGAAAAAAAGAGAGAACAGACAGAGGCGGCTAACACACGCAGTGGAGCATGGAGGAAAACAGCTCTAGTTCTCCTGCATTTGAGAATCAGGTGGTCTAGGTTCTAACTCCGTGCCAAAAGCCACAAAGCTACATGGCTTCATCTAAAATAACCCATAAGCCCTAACCTCTGAGATCACTCTCCAGCCTATTACCATCCCCAGGTCTGATAAATGAACATTGGGACCCAAATACAAATTTCTGGACCCCTTCCTCCAGACAGCCAGCTGATTCTGGAAAAAACGGTTTGATTTGAACAGCCTTGAACCTCATCACAGCAATTAGCATTTGGTTCTAGGTATCAGTTTTCTCTGCTGTTCAAGTGAGGGGAAGGGCTAGAAAGATGGCTTCTCAGTTCCTTTCCAGAAAGAGCTAATGTTCTTCACGCCTGACTGGTCAGCTGTTTCATGGATTCTGGTTTCTCTCCAACAAGACTGCACGCATGTTCCTTCAGAGTAAGGGTCACATTCTTTTATCTGTATTACCAAGCTTCATGCACAGTAGGTGCTCAGCTAACATGACACTCATGAGTTTGGGTAGCTGTGTCCCCCTGACCGAAAAACTGGAAAGCTAGCCTACAGGCCCTGCTGTGGCCGGGGTACTTGGTAGACCCCGTAGAGATGGTGGGTAAAAATCTTGCACTGAAAAAGCTTCTGGTGGAGTGTTAGAGATGCCAGAGCTTGATATACTGTGGTCAGAAAACCATAGAAATCAAACCATTTCAAATGCTTAGATGCCAAGAAAGTACAAGCTCTGACCTTCTGATTATCTGTCAAGGAAGCCAGAGAAAACCATTAAAGGTAACACTGAGGTTGTAAGAATTCTGAAGTGGATTGCAGGGTTGTCACAAGGACTCATATCTAATGGGAGCGATAGGTGAACAGACTGGACAATAGTCCTTTTTACTGAAAGGCAGATGGGAAAACCCAGGCAACAATTCAAGTCCAGATAAGGGATCTAGCAGGTGTTAGCAAATTTGTCCTATGAAAAGGAGATATTTCTAGCTAGTCACCTGGAAATTTTCAGCAGCTGGCTGCTAAACTTTTGGAACACAAAAGAATCTTCTTTTTAAAAAAATGGAGATCCACAGAAAAAAGAAACACTATTTCTTATACTGATAGAGAACCTGATTGTTTCAAGTCATTTCTATATATTACATCATGTAATCCCTTGGAAGATTGGCAACTTGTCTAATATCCGCATCTCACGAATGAGACAACAAAGTTATGGAGAAGTTAAGGACCATCCTAACAGTGATGCTGAACTATGGTCTCAGGTCATAAGCTACATCAAGGACTTCAGGAATGACTGGTCCTGTAGAGGAGGCAGATATATCCGGACAATAGAGGCTTGTGTTGTTTGTTCATGGTATTGTCTGTTTTTACCTTGAATGTATGGAAGCAGAGTCACACATAACGGTGTTACTGATTCAAACATGTATTTGGTCTTGCTTGATCCCTAAAGCACTTAAATTTGTGAATTGAGATTTTAAATGTCCACACTTACTAAATAATTGTACCTTCCCATCAAGTACCATCATAGAGGCAGATGAACATACCATTTAATTACTGGTCCCCTAAATCTCCTTTACTGATTAAGAAACTAAGTAAAGGAAAAAAGAATGACTTTTATAAGGTCAAAACATAAAATATAAATGTGTCATATTAAAAATATGTAAGAATTTCTTGAGCATATGTCAAGTCAAAATTCTTTAGGAAAGCATTATATAAAAGTTCTGAGCTTGAACACTTAGGCACATTTTAAGACTTGATTATCCTTACTTAAAGGACAGTCATTCCAAATATGTACAGAAATGAAGCCTTCATATTCCATAGAGAAGTCTTGTTCTTTATTTTTGTCTCTGGCGATCATGAGCTTCCACTATTAAAGAAGAAGCTGAAGGAAAATATTTTTCAAGAAAGAAAGTCATTGAACAAAACATTAGCAAAAAATTATTCTGCTACATATTTATAAGGATTATATACTATGGCCAAGTCAGATGTTATAGGAATGCAAGATTGGTTCAACAAATGACCATCAGTTACTGGCTTAAACCATATTAACAGAATAAAGAAAAATCCACATGATCATCTCAATAGAATCTGAAAAAATGTCTTTAACAAAATCGCTCCAGCACAGCAATGAAATAGGAGGGAACTCTAACCTGGTTAATGGCATTTATGAAAAACCTACAGATGATATTATTTGATCCCCAAGATCGGAAGAAAACCCAGAATTATCTACTCTAATCACTACTATTTGACATCCTATGGGAGGTCCCAGCCTGGTCAACTGAGCACCAAAAAAGCAACTTGATTAAAAATGCCAAAACAAAACAGCTCTATTTGCACATTCACACAATCATGAACATATGAGATCCTAAAAAATACACACACCATTAGGACCTTAAACCCTAAGTAAAACACACACGGTTGTATCTTACAAGCTTATTAAGATTCTGTACATAAGCCTATTACAATAAGCAGAAAGTAAACATTTGGTGACCCAGGATACAAAAGCACCTGAAATGTATGCTCATTTAATTTCATTAATCGCTACCTGTGATCTAGAAATATACCACTTGAACTTACTTAGCTTTTTAAATGTTTTATGTAAAAGATCATTGCTTAGAAGAAGTACTTCCTGGTAGATACATAGTTCTGGAAATGTGGAAACAAAAAACCTTGTGTTTTTATAGCCAAGGAAGTTAAGTAATGAGAATTAAAAATGATTTTGAAGTAGCAGAAGATTTTCTGGGCCCATTAAAGAACAGCTAATCTGTTCAAGTTTTGACTCTATCTAATGGGTTTTCTTTCAAGTACTTTACAGCAGTGGCAGCCAGTTCAAAACATTGTATCTCAATGCTCACACAGATTAGAAAGAAATAACTCTGTTTGTAACTATTTATTTTACATTTTTACCTTATCCTAGTCTCACAGAGTTTAAACACCATTTAAATGTTTCACAGTGCTGTTGTGTATCGCTTCCTGCTACAGACATAATGATATTATTCCAACAGCACTGAGAATATTTCCAAGTAATAAAACAAAACTTTTATTACTAAAAGTAATAAAACAGAGAAAGGAAAATTACCCTTTTCAGAAGGCATTGATTGCATTTATTCCTTTTCTGGGGACTTGGAACACAGATCTTCACCTGCTCAGAACTTTAGAAAGTGCAGCAAAGGTAAACACAAGCTCAGTCCACACTAAATCCCAGGCAACTCCTTCATCTCCTCTACCTGGAGGCCACAGGAACACTCTCTCACTCACGAGATCAGTGGGCAGTTATTCTCTGCTTATCTGTGGTTCACACAGCTTCTTTTGCTACTGAAAGATTTTCAAAGATCAAAGCCAGGTTCAAGGAATACAGGTCAAGTTAAAAGTAGCAATAAACGTCATTTTTCTATACACCAACTGATTCCCTTCCAATTAATGTATTTATTTGACTCTTTGCTCATAAATTAATTTTAGTTTTCCTATGACATGAAAAGCTAGCTGATTAATTTAGCAGTCAGGGCATAATTGAATATACAGTATTAAGCCATATACAAGGTGGAAGCAAATTGGTTAAGTATGAAACACTAAATAACCGGGTACTTCTAAATAAAACAATCCCCCTACTATTTTGCTTATCTCACGAAAACCTTGTCTGTTTGGATAGAAACACTTCATTTGGTTTTTGTTGCTGTTATTGTGTGTGTGCATGTATGCATGTGTGTTTCAATCAATCCTCTTTTTATCATGGATATTCAAAGATGTGATAAGCTTCAGTAAAAACAGAAGCACAGACCAAAATGTAAAGATATTTTGTAGTATAGAAGAACACATCACATGAGAGCTCTCTACGCCCTTTTGAAATGTGCTGTAATATAATTTAAAAATACTAATTAATAATAATGGAAAATGCTGAGGAATGGCTTGGGAAGCCATACCACCACTTGCCATGCCTCTGTCCCTAAGAGGACATCATGCCGGCTGGTGCCATCGACTGCTATGCTGGGAGAAGGAGACATTTTTCAGTCCACACTGCTGGGTGAGGCTTGTCTGTGGCGCTTAGTAGACTAATGGAATAGGAGCAGCATGTCATGTGCCAAAGCCTAACAAAGCTCCCTTTCCTCTTCTACCAACAGGATGGCATGTTCCAAAAGAAGGTTCACCTGCCAGTGTGGCCTGAAAAGAATGGACAGTAGACGAGCTGACCCACAACTGCTGTGGTATAGAACAATACCTTAGCCACTGACATCTGTGGGGTGTTTACTGCTTCAATATCACCTGACTGAGAAGCCTAAGAAAACCCTACTCTCAATGGAAGAAACTGTTGGCCAAGACTTGGGGGGGTATCAGTTAAAAGAGATAAAAACGTAATGATTCACACAGCACCTCTAAATGTCATTCAGATGCAGCCATTAGTCCAACTAGAACCATTATTAAGCTTGTCATCTGGAAGACCTACTGCATGCCAACCTACTAACACATACCTCATTTAATCCTTTTAGCAAATCAGTAGCAGTATTACTTCACAGAGAGGCACGGGAACCGAGGCTCCGAGAGGTGAGATGAGTCAAGAAAACACAGCTAACACAGGGAATGTCAGAGTCTGAACTCCTACAGGTCGGCTCCAAAGTCCTTGTCTTTCCAATTACCAAACGGGGCCCTCTCTTGAATTTTGCCTGCCAAGTGGATTTTTTTTAAATCTTCCTTAAAATTTAATTTGTCTTGTTCCCAAAGATCTTTAAAGAAAGCATCTATGGTTATTTCTGACATCTGTTTCAATTTGTCACAGTCCATTATGCCAAGAATCTATTAATTGTACTTTACCAAACTATCTCATGACAGACCCGTGTTGCTGAGCCTGCACGTTCCTACAGGATTGGTCCTCCGGTGAGAGGACAGCCTGACTGTATAAGGAATGGGAGACGCTGCTCCAAGACAAGCTACATTTAAAAACACCTTCCACAGGTTTCAGGTGGCCTTCGGGAGGTGGTGTTGATAGGTTTACTGCTGCCCCATCATCATTGTTATTAATAGAGTTACGTTTAGGTATTACAATACATGTGGCCAGCTGTGACAAACAGTTGTTGCCATTTTCGTCAACCATAAAACTTGTCAAATTAGTGTTTTTATGGGCATACAAATAATTAAGGGAAAATATATAGACAGTGTGTTTTATACATGGTAAATATGGATAAAGAAGTGGAACCCAAAATAGCAAAGACCTGCAGACAATGCACGCACAGGGAAGGAAGCCTGTTAATTAGAATTCTACCAGCCCACAATATTTGGACCCAGGATAACCACTATGTTATTCAGAGTTTTAACATTGACAATAAATCTCTCAAGGTGCTTCATACGCATAAAGGTCCCTGGGCCTGGAGACTCATGTGTATATGCAGGATAGATAAAAATAGATGTTCGACATACACATGTATAAATCTCACAAATATTTTAGAGTTGATGAGACCTTGGAATTCACAGTCAATGACTGTCATTAAGTGGAGCTTTTTATAGGGTAGTGGCTATGTATACACACCTCCTGCGTGGACGGGCCAGCTCCACCACCCAGCCGTGGATTTTGTATTATGTGTTATTGTCCTTTGTCTCTCTGCAAAGCAAGGAAGAGTAGAACCTACTTCTCGGGTTATGACCTGTGGCCTAACATCCCTCCAAGGGCATTCTGTCACCAAGTGTCAGTATCACATCCTGGTGCTCCTGGATGCCGGTCTATTAAGTTTGGAAATAATTTTTTTTTTATTTTTTTAAAAATTTTTCGAGACAGGGTTTCTCTGTGCAATAATAGTCCTAGCTGTCCTGGAAGTTGCTTTGTAGCCCAGGCTGGCCTAGAACTCACAGAGATCCGCCTGCCTCTGCCTCCCAAATGCTGGGATTAAAGGCGTGTGCCACCACCGCCCGGCTTGAAAATAGTTCTTAAAAATCCATTTTAAATTCTCTACAATTAGACAAGTTCACTAACTTTTTTTCTAGTGACTTAGCCTTACCCAATTACTTCTGAATCAAAATGACTCTCAAACACGCTAATTGAATTATAGAACGTATGACAGAGATTCTTTTCCATAAAGTCACTAACTATGAAACACCTATCTGTTACCTTTCATACCATACACAGCTCTGTGACTGCTTTCACAAGCTCCCTTTGCTTGCAAAAGAAGAGAGAGAAGGGGAAGATCCAAAAAAGGGGGAGGAAGAGGAGCAGCGAGCGTTCTTCACTGCTGAGGAATGCACTCCTGACACCTCGGGCACAGCCCCTCCATCCTCCTCTGAGCGCTGGCTCTAGAGATGTTTCCCTGGGAAATGAGCCCTTCCCAGCTCCGCTTCACCACACCCAGTCACTTTTCACCCCACTGCCCGTTCACACACCACCCTATCGTGTCGTCACAGCACACAAATGGACAAGAGCGTCTGGCCCTGGACCCAAGCATCTAGGCCTCTTAGTTCTCCGGCTTCCTCATCCTCCTCCTTTCTACATGGATCCCCCCCCTCACGGCCCCAAACATCCCAGGCCTGCTTCTCATCCTTGTCTCGCTCTTCCTGGACGACCTTGTCATTTTCACCAGCACCCACCTGCTGGGAACCCCCAATTCTTCCCTCCTATCCCCGCCTTCCTCCTGCATGTCACGGTCTTACAGCAACCTTCCTGTAAGCCACCCTAACTTCACAGGCCACGTGCACTTAAACACCACAGAGTTAGATCGAGACACTTCACCTTTCCTGCTCGGTTTTCTCTTCCCATGTTCTCTACCCACTCACACAAGCTACATCTCCCAAAAGGACACCTCTGGGCCCACAATCTTGCCTCTCCATTCCACCCTCAGGTTCTGACAATGCCATGAAAATGCCTCTCTACACTCCCCTTCCTCCCTGTCCTCCATGCTGACCTCCTGACTGTCCCGACAGGACCCCAGTCACAAGACTTATCCACGTACAATGCCTTCTAGAAATAATACCATGCACATAGTAACCATTGTATGTATTTACCTGCTCATTGACTGCCATGGCTGGCCATCTACAAGAAAACGTTCCAGCTCCTTAGGATGCCACGTAAGGCCCTTCTGGAACTCGTCCCCACGTCATTTCCCAGCTTCCTTTTCCTGCTATTCCCTCCTTAGCTGCACAAATCTAACTCCCCTTCACCAAGCACAGTTACTGCCTGCTGTTCCCCTCCAGCCTTTGCTGACATCACAGTACCTACTGCACTCCTCTGTTCTGATTCATCCTTTCAGGCCCATCAGCTGTCACTCATTCCAGGAAATCTCCTCTACAGGGTACCGCCTTTTAAACATCCCAAGACATCAGGCAGGCAAAACCACACTTGTCAGTATGTGAAAGAGTGTGCTACAGGCTAAAGCATAAACCCATCATGGATTAGAAATGAGGTCTACTCACACTTCCGTGTCCGGCTCTACCAGTGGCAGCTCATCTCAACCCAGAAACCTACAGCTCTGGAGAGAGAGTGTTGCAAAGAGCAGCTGAGAGTCCCCCAGACGGTACACATACTGCACTGCATTATTGTGTATGATATGATATTTTAAGGTTCTAAAATACTACTTTCATCTTGCTGGGGGATACAAGCAAGGAAAAGGATATAAATTAGTTATGTAACTAATTATCTATCTAAATATTAGAAACTGAAACACTAGATTCCCTTCCATACTATAAATATTTATTTCCCCCTTTTAGGTTAGAATACAAGGCAATAGGTTTCCTCATGGCCTCTTCATACGTGTATCTTATACATTCACTGTTCTTTATTCATCTGTCCCCCAAACCCAAACAATTGCCTCTCCAAATATTTTCTATGTGCACTTGAAACTTGTTACTCAGTGTTAGAGTTTTAAATCAAGGGAAGGTGGTAACTGGGGAGTAAATAAAATTCACCAGCTTTCCCAGAAAAATAAAATAAAATAAAATAAAATTTAAAAAGGTATTGTGCTCATACCAGAGGAAATTCTATTTATTTAAAACAGGAAGAAAAGAAGTCACCTCAGTAAAAGATCCACCATGATCTGGAGGGGGAACTACCTCCAAGGAAATAGACAGACAGACAGTCCTCATTCCACAAGATGACCTGGCCTCATAGGTCATGGCCAAACTGCTGGGAAGCACTGGGCAGGCTCTGCAGGCAGCCTGGAACTGGACTCGCCTATGTAGCCCTACTAACATTAGCTGTACCATTGTAACCTGGGCCCAAGCAGCACAGATGGGCCACAGGCTACATCCCAGGTCACAGGGCCAGGACTATGACCAGTCTATGGACATGAATCGTTAACCCCGGGGAAAAGGCGTTCAGGTTGGCGGAACGATGCAGTGGTCCCATTTCAGTGGATGGCATAGTCTATTCCCCAGAAGACAGCTAGCTCTCATATTCTGTTAGGAGGGTCTACAATGCCAAGTCTTCTCTTGAGTCCTTGTTTCTTCCTTCCAGCAGGGCAGGAGAGGGGCATTTCAGAAAGTGAAAGGACCAAAGTCTCAACATCCTGGGGAGGCATGGAAAGTCTAACCAGGTCTGTCTCCCCACTGGATTCAGGACACAGAGCCTCTCTGTAGGTAACCGCAGAGTTGGCACTATGGGGAAGCCTGCTTCTCAGGCCGAGTTCAAGTCCTCAAGCTCCACCCACACTGTACACATGGCACAGGCAGCTTCCATCCCATAGACAAAGGCAGTATCCAGTCCATGGGACATAGCACTGGGGAGATAAGCAAGTTAAGTTCTGCTCTCACAGCCAAAGCAAAGCCTGCATAATGCCACTCAAGCTCAGCACCCAGCTGATCTCTGTTAGGTTATTTTTCTTCTTAAGGAGCTCTTGACCCAACAGAACAAAGCTGTGAGTCTAAAAATGTCCTTTATTCATTTATACTTGGGGACTGTCTACATGGACAACTACTGCCTTGCCTGTATTACAGATTGATGGCCAGATAATATTGTTTTCTATAACTTGAAAGCAAATGTATTCATTCGATGGCACAAATACAGGCCAAGTCAGTAACGACATACTTGCTCACCGTAACACATACCTAGTTTGTATACAACAGTCTCCTCTGTTCCTCCTCACAATATAAAACAAGGTAAATTCGAAGAAAATAATGCTCAAGACATGGTTACACAACACCAGTCGGTTAACACAACAGTCTGTGACATACAAGGTAATAAATACCATGCACACAAAGAGCACAACTAACATCCCTAGCTCCAACAACATGAAATACTTTGGCAAGCACTCCCTTCATCAACTTGCAAGCCCAAAGGCCACAGATCTAAATCTGCCCCACTGTTCCTGAAGTCATTTTTCTTTTCCAAATCTGAAACATTAAGTTGTTTAAATCCTAACTTTGTCAGAGAATGTAAGTGTATGGGGGCACATGTGTGTTCCCCTGTATGAGCACACCCTCATTAAAAAAATGACCTTCCCACCGATCTCACGGAATAGGCAAAGTTCGCCATGATGTATTTCATTTAGCCCCATATATGCTTAGTTTTCTATTGAAACAAGGGTGGGTTAATCAGGGAAACTGCGGTGAAGTTCCCCCACCTAACTGATCCATGGTTCTCCGGTAATGGCAGAGTGGGGCATATCTGGTCACACTGCTACAGAAGGTCCCTGACTGAGGAATCTAAAACCTCCCTTGGTTCCCATGGAGCTTGAGTTGCGATTTCTCGTAGGACACTGGGAAAGCCGCTATTTAGGACTATGGCCACCAGGTAGGGCAATAATTCCGTAAACTGTTGCTACCCCCTCATCTCCTACCTCCACCCTTTCCTCCCAAGGGCAGGTGGATGAAAAAGAATGGGGACATCTGGTTTCCATCCTGGGCACCTAGAGGAGTCTCCAGTAGGCTCCCCACAGATCCAAAAAGTCTTAGGATCATCTCAGTACTCAAGACTCCCTTCTAATGGCGCAGTAGTAGCTGATCTAGGAGAGCTGCGACGTCCTAGAAGGCTATAAAACGTGATTAGCCTATTTATTACAGATCGTGTTGGCTCAGGTTTTACGTTTATTTCCCACTCTGTCCCCACTAAGATGCAAATAACCACCCCCTCATTCATCAGAATTGTATTTAAAAAAGACACCGCAATAAAATAAATGCTGTCCCTAACTAACCTTCCGGCATTAGGAAATGGTGATGCTACTATACAAGTCTCCCCCAAACAGGAAAGAGAATATGAAGTCTTCTGATAGGGCATCTTTTCAATAGCATGCTTTTGGTCCTTGCAGGTCAATGTCTTCTGCGACGAGGCATCATTACCCAAGAACTCATCAGAAATGTAAACCCATGGCCCCACCTTCATCCTATTAAATTAAAAGCTGTATTTTAACAAGATCCCTGGGCTATCTGGATACCCATTAAAGTTCAGAAGCATTCCCTGGATGTATACTAAGTACGCTGGCCTCTACTCTCCAAACAGCTTTCTAGCCTTGATCTTCAATTCCTCTGGATACCTTGGGGGGGGGGATATTTTTCCAATTTGAAAACAAAAACAGATTATTTCCCCCCGCATTGGAGCTCATCTACTCCAGGAAGCGTTTTTCTATCTAACTGTCAGGGAGCTAATTAACATTTCAATGAACACTGACAGAAAATGTGTTCTGTCACTTCATAACTGAGGTAAACAGCACAGGTATGACAAGAAAAATTTAACTAAGACTAACAGGCTCACATTACAACCCCCAGGGGGTTTCTGAAAACTAATTTCCTGCCCATAAAAAAAGCAAAAATAAAATTATTTTCAGTATCAAGGTAAGCACCTAACTGTGAGTTGAAACGTTAGTGTGGTCTCCAAATTAGAGTCATTTTTGTTTACCTCCGCTAACAATGAGCCTCCTGGGGAGAAATTATAGGAAGAAGTTTAAGTCCCCTCCCTGGCTTTCTCCACATGTGAGGAGAGACTGAAGTGGGGGAAATACCCAAGTGAATACAATGAATGCCTTGGTGTGCTTCAATCCCAGCTTCCCAGTAATGGGAATGGACTCAGATTTTAGCAGCGGGAAGGAGGCTGTCCAAGTTTGCATCTCGGTTACTGTGATAAACACCATGACCAAAAGCAACCTGGGGAGGAACGGGTTTATTTGGCCCACAGGTTACAGCCCATCATGACGGGAAGCTGAGGCAGGTACCTAGAGACAGTCCATGGAAGCAAGAACGGAAGCAGAGACCATGGAGGAACACTGCTTACTGGCTGGCTCTCCATGGCCTGCTCAGCTTGCTCTCTTATACAATCTATCTATATACATGCCCAAAATGGACTGGACCCTCCAACATCAATCATTAGTTAAGAAAATGCTACACAGACATGCCAACAGGCCAATCCCATTAAAGCGTTTTCTCGGATTGAGGTTCCCGCCTCCAAGTGACTCTAGCTTGGGTCACATTGATAAATACTAACCAGCACGGAGTCTCGGGAATAGCCCACGCCTGCAGGTCCACTTACCCAGGAATGTCTCTCTGCAATGCCAGGCAATCATTATGTTTTAACACAGGCCCAGCCACATCACTGATAAATGCTCACACAGTATTCCAGCCTATAGGCAATCCAGAACAAACCTCCACCCACCCACCCACCCACCCACCCAGTGTACCACCTTCAGGCACCCAAGGCCCCCTATCACATCCCATGTGTTAGTGGTTTTAGATTAAAACTCATTTCACTTCTTAGGTGGTGAGCTATCCTCATAGCCTGGTATAACTTGTATTTTATTTCTAGTGAACCTAAATTATTATTAGCTTGACATAATGTACTGAGACCCACAGTGCCAAATGAAGTCATTTGATGTAATGGTTAGTAATAAAATACATTCTGAGTAAAACATCAGAGATTAGGTAATGGTTCATACGTCTTAAAAAGTTGCTAGTGCAACCATATTTATCTGTTGGACGACGATGCACAACTAAGAAAACCTAAACCCCACTCAAGGCTGTCCCTGGGTTCCAATGCCAAAAAAGAACTGTGTCCCACACACAGCTGAAGCGGACCCCATGTGGTCTTTCTATAAGTTTCTTTGTTTATGAAAAAAGACATTTTAAGGAAGCAAAGGGTATAAAAGAACCATATTTGGCACTAACAGATCAACTGATGCTTTTATTACCTAACATCACATCTGTATGAGGTAGGCTAGGCCAGAATAAGCACTGCCATTTTGTTTTAAGTGATGAGGCCAAGACTTAGGGAAAAGAAAAAAGAAAAAGAAAGCTACCCTGAGCTGTCCAGAGCCAAATAGACAGCAAGACTGAAGCCAGTTGAATTCAAAATCTCCAAATACTTTTCCAGACAAAAGGGAACAGTCAATGTTGAAAGTAAGTTTTATAGATTTCTGCTTTGAAATAAAACAAGGGAACATTTTTATATCAAATGATATTAATATGTTCTTTTATGGCTTTGATTTTGCCACCCAGGCTTTCTTCCCCACAAACAAGAAAAACTTAGACAAATCTATTCCAAATTTTGAAATCCCATTTAAACACAAAATAATCTAGTACTTCATGTTGAGAAATTGATTTGTTGTTCTTGACTATTATTTTAACCTATATTAAGCAGAAGGGCCTATTGAGTTGCTAATCTGAAGTGTCATTGATTAGACATTCTGGCTCACAGGGACATTCTCCCAAAATAGATTCTTAGCATTTTATAACCCTCCCACATTCCACAAAAGAGAATCTGGAACACAGGAAGGAACCATTTCCTCACACGTAATAGCATCTTCACTGTCATCAAAAGGCATTTGATTAAAACCCAGAGACATCCAACGCGCATCCTTCCCTTTATCCCCACATCCCTGTCTCCCACGCCAGCGCTCATCAACTTCCACATCCTGAACGAACCAGCCTCCCCACCCAGCTTTCCTCAATCTCTGCCACACATAGGCTCCCTGCGGCTGCCACTCACCAAACAAGAGTGGTCCATGTTCTCCTTCCTGCTTCCTCCATACTGCCACCCACGATTTGGGAGGCAGGCCCCTCAGAAAACAATTTCACCCTGGAGCCTGTTGAGACCCTTTCCCCATGCTCCTCTGGGGCAGGCCCGTGCAAACGCTTTTAACCAATGAAATCCTCCTCCATAGACTGTATCATCACTTTTAGCCAATGAGAGTGAAGGTAGCCTACTGCTCTCAACCAATCAGCTCCAGGAAACTCAGGATGCCTGGGCTCTGCACGCCCATCCTGCCTCTGTGGGCCAAAAGGGCCCACAAGGAGAGAGAGAGGACACAGAGAGTAGCCTCAAAATGTAAGATCATGGAAGAAAGGTCCAGAAGTTTCTGGAGTCACCTGACATGAACAGCCTGGGAACCCTAAAGGGCTCTGTGGAAGTCTTCCGGGTCTGTCTCCTGGGGAGTGATTTGAAAAGTCCAGAGCACTGCTTGGCCCTTGGAAGCATCCTTAAGCAGGGAATGGTGCTGGTGCCTCCCTCCTCAGCAGACAGATGTGCAGTGCATCCTCCTCCTGCCTTTAGCTAGTAACTTTATCTTCCAATAAACACCACACCCTACTCACTCCGTATGTCTATCTGCACTGTTCTTTCCATGCAGATTCTCTTCCCTTTTATTTCCTCCTTCTGAAATTCTACTTCCTCGGGATGCATTTCAGCACCACGAAGCCATGCATATTTTACTCTCTCAACAGGATGTGCCCATGTCCACTCCAGTGGGCAGTGTCTGCTTTGTATTTCTGATATTTATGTGCACCGCCATTCTCTAAACTCCTAAAGGACTCTGTCCTTTGTATCCCTTATAGAAGGGTCTCGAATTGCAGGCTTCAACCCACGAATAGGAAAGTTTTAAAGAGGAAAAAAAAACAGCCTAGAAAATATCAGAATGCATCACGCATATGATAAATGGTATCTCCTGACACTCCTATTTCAGTTACGGGTACTCATGTTCACAGGAGTACTGGGTTTCAGTGTTAAATGTGTTTGCCAACTGTGAGTCTCAGTCCAAAACATACAAAAGCCTAAAGTACCTGTCTAATAGTAATGCCTACTATGTGAACACTGACTGAGTTGATCGCATTGATGAATATGAAACAATGTGTTTCAATTCCTTTCTCCTTTTTCATTTTTTATTTATGTGGCTGTGTCTATTGGGGATGTATGCTGCAAATGCCCATGGAGACCAGAAGAGAGCATTGGATCCTCTGGAGCTGGAGTTACAAATAATTACGAGCGGCCTCATGTGGGTGCTGGGAACTGAACTCAAGTCATCTGGAAGAGCAACAAACACTCTTAACTGTTGAGCCATCTCTCTAGCCCCATGTGTTACAATTTCAAAGGTCTGGATTTAGAGGGGTGTGGAGTGCCGGTGTGAAGAGAAGTCTGCGGACTCTGGCGTATGTGAAGTCTGTAGGGGGGTAAGGGACAGAGTGAGTAATAAGCAAGATCTTAATACTTATTACTTCAATCTTGATCAACTTCCACCCTAGTAATGAAGAGGTGTTCATATTCAGAGAAGAGTAAATATGTTGGTTTGGGGAAACTTTCCTTATTTGCCAAAATCATCTCATGATGACTAGGCTCTGTGTGTTTAAAAACACACAGTATAGGTAATTTCATTGTGATCACTAAAAAGTACCTCTAGAGACACCCACCCCAAAAAGGCTTTATTCAAGATGCCTCTATCATCTCTCCTCCCCCATCTGCAAAAGCCCATTCATCTTCCAAAGCTTGGTTCAAAGGCAACCTCTTCCATAAAGCCTTTTTTAAAATGTAAGTAAAAAATAAAAAAAAGTAATAATAAAAACCTCCATTTTTTCCTCTTTCCCTCCTCTACCACCCACCCTAGTCCCAAACATGGTTTCTCTTTTGACTCTTTAGTGCAGAACTTCTTTTGGCACTTACATTCTTGCCCAACTCTAAAACTAGACAAGAACATGCACAACACATGCTTTACCCAGCTCTGCATCCCCTACAGCATCCACCACAAGAATGTGGACTGTAGAGATGGCCAAGAAGGATGCATGGCATGAAGAGACAAGAGCAAGCAAGTCTGTGAAGAGGGATGGCCGTCGCTTTTTAAAGACCCCGAGGAATGGCTTAGGTGTCTAGCTCCTGACCCAAAATTAATGAGCCACAAGAGAAAGGGGACAAGGGAACCAAAGAGAGGCACTGCTTCTGGCGGTTACCTGCCTCAGCTTAGGTACCGATTCCCCAGCTCTCAGGACTCGGCTCTGCAGAAGCCACAGAGCCCTGTGCAGAATGAGACCCTTCACTTCACCTTTAACCTTCAGAGCAGAATGGGAAGTACAGCAACCATGTTCGTTAGGGACATCCATCTCAATTCTAAGGCACAGCTGAAATAAGCAGGCATCGGATCATTCGCGCTCAAAAGACCTACCTTGAAAAATGGGGGTGCTGAATGGGGGTGCTGCTGTTAGAAGGAGACAGACTCAGGGGCTCCTATCAATGGATTGTACTGGTTATACTTTTGTCCCACACTCTGTCTACAGTCATTTGAGAACACATTCAGGAGAAGAAGCACACTCAGGTTCAAAGCCACAGTCAAGATTAGTAAAAATGCAATTTGTTTTATCGGTATATGGTATCTATCAATTAGAAAAAGTTGTTCGGGTATCAAAATAAGCGTATCTTGCTATTAATCTGCAACTCCTCTCTTCAAAGACAGGTGGGGTTTTTGGGGGGGAGGGGGGAGTTCTATGATGAAAAAACGGAAGTGCTCAATGGTCTTTATTTAAAATTTTTATCTCCATTCATAAGTTAATTAACAGGCACAGTTTCCTAACTCTTGGTATTCTGTTTTCAGATTTTTATTTAGATTAAGGATCTGACCTCTTTTACTATTTTGAGACAACTTTAACTTGCAATCGTCAAAGTCTTGCTTTGTAATTCTTTGCAAAGCCATTCTTCATGAAGGGAAAGTATCTGCAGTGCTCTGGAAAATGCATAGACCCGGTATCAGAAAAATGGGCCTTGAAGGTAATTCTTAATCAAGTCTGAACTGTGTCAACTCGGGTAAGCTACCTGACCACCCACCTTCAATTTTCCTATCTGTAAAAAAATGGACCAACAGCAGTACTTACTTTGTAAGTTAAGTTTCTTGTTAAGGAATAATAAATGAGCTAAAACAGCTAATGTACATGTCACTCACTGATAAGTCATACTGTTGTTTCGTAAATATCAGTTTTGAAATATCTGCTGTCATTTTTGATCTCGGCATAGTTACCAAACAGTTTAAATCTCCTATTTTCTCATCTATAAAATGAAAGTACTATCACTTACCACTTCTGAGATATTATCAGATTCAAACAAGAAAATAACAGATATGAAAATATCAGATACACAGAAAGTAATCAAATATACTAGGCATGCATGATACACGCCTGTGACCTCAGAACTCAGTAGGTTGAGGCAGGAAGGTTGCCTTGACTTTGAAGTCATCCTGGTTTGCTCACCAAAACCTTCTCTCAAAAAGAAGCAAGATGGGGAGGAAGGGAGAGAGAGAGAGAAATACTAGGTATTTCTGATCACTCATGAACTTAAAAGTAAATCGTCAACATAAAATCCTTAATAAATCCTAAAATTAAGTTAGAAATGCCATGTAAAAAAGTGATCCATAACCAAGAAAATGTCTGACACGTTTGAAATGTATACTCAAGTAGTTTGGTTTATCTTTAATTTTTACCTGAAGATAAGCTTTTGTAAATGTAAATTCTATATCTACAAAATAAAACAGTCTCTTAAGCCAACTGTTCCACTATGCTATAATCAAGAAATCCTGTGCTTTCATATATATATATATGTATATACATACATATATATACATACATATATATTGCTTAAAAATCTGATGGAGTGTACAACAGCTTTTAAAAAAATGCTTTCAAGCTGTAGTGGTATATGTCTTTAATGCTACCCTAGTGAGACACAGGTAAACTATCTATATACTTCGTGGCCAGCCCATCCTACAGCACAAATTCCAAGACAGCCAGGGCTACTGTGAAAGACCTGGTCTCAAAATAAATTTAATAAATAAATAAATAATAACAATTTAGATGATATAAATTTCAAGTCAATTCAGCAGACATTCTGTGACAGTGCTCCAGATAATTTACTGGGGACTGAAAACACAGCTTGAGCCCTTACCCCAAAAGGTCTCCGTATTATCACTGGTCATCTCAAAATACAATTTATAAACACCATCCAGGAGTTCAATTTGAACCAGCAATTGGATGAGCAGCATACAAATACTGCATCAAAACAGTTAAGTTCTTCCCGTTGACTACAAGCCTGCCTAGATTTTAAAAAGCAGAAGTCATCTTTAAAAGACAGTTGTTATCTGGAAAGCTATTGAATTTGTGCCAGAAACCAACATTTCAAAAGGTAAACCTGTAAAATAATAGCTATCTGTAAATGAAAGGCTGAAACAACCCCAGGAACAGCAACACAGTAATTAGCAACTTTTATAGAGTAATAACATGTTCCATATTCTCTCTACACTAGCTCTTTGAAGTTGCCAGCGTAATATATACAAGTTTTATTACATTAGAGCCCATCCTTGTGTGTTTTATAGGCGCTAGCATTATGCAGAGCAAGCTGTAGTCACCATCGGATCTTTTATAAGAAACTGCTCAATAATGCGAAAGCTTTGTGTCTAGTTGATTTTGTTACACCTGTCTTTAGGAAAATAAAAGTCACCGCAAGCCTAAATCACTGAAAAGACCCACATGTCCACATACCATCAATGTATGAGCCATAAATCATAAAGCAGTTTAGCTTTTAAAATTGTGCATTGCATATTCATGTGCACACCACTTGCAGTTTTAGACACATGTGAACTCTTTACTGAATTAAAAAGAAGGAAAACGCTCAGCTCCACAATCAGCGATTACCAGAGGCAGAACAGAGAGCAGTTAATATGCTTGTTCCAGCAGATGTTCATCCCCGTAAATATTAAACATAACACAAGTTCCTCCAGGAATATACAAGCAGTAATTTTACCACCTGAATAGGGCTGGTTGAAAACATTTAAGGAGGTGGGGGTAATGTGAGGGATGCTAAAGCAGCCAATGGGATTTTTTCAGACAACTGCATTTGGAATTAAATTGCTTCTACCTGTGATTTACCTACAGAAGCTCCCTAATGGGAGAATCCCAAGAACTGGGACCCCAAGTGCATTCCAGGCTGCTAGCTTTGAGCTTGACAAAAAGGGACTGGGGTGAGGAGTGGCGAGGAGTTCAGCTACGGGGAGGTGTGAAGAAAAGGGAAACGAGTCTCCCTGGGCCAAGGCCTCTGGAATTCCGGCACGGAGACACACTGGCCTCCTGCCCCGGGTGTTCACTTTTCTATCTCAAGTGGGAGTGGGTAGGACAGACAGAGGATGCAGGCACCAAGACTGGGAGCATGCAGGGAGCACGCTAGAGAGCATCCTCTCAAGGCACTTCGCAGCGGTACCAACTCTAGGAGGTCATGGGGTGAGCCTGAGGTTCTCAGAGAGCTGGAAGGGAGCACAATCCGAAGGAAGGGAGCTGAGAGGGGCTGCGGGATGAGGGGTGGATTCTCCGGCATCAGTGACACGTTCTAAAAATCGCTTCTTTCTCCCTCCACCGCTGCGCTCCTCCCCTGGCACCCAGACCCCCGGTCCCTTGAGCTGGCGCAGGCAGCACCGAGGGGAGGGGACAGGACCGGAGACCGGCAAATTGACGGCAAGGCGGCCGTGCATCCAGCCCGCCAAGGCTGGAAGGAGCCGGCTAGGCGGGCGCCCCCGACCCACCCCACC